>JASCZI010030332.1:80481-94509 GCA_036250425.1 Stylosanthes scabra
GACCTCTGCCACATAAAACCTGCACGATAGAGTAATTGCTATCATCATCTCAGAAAAAACATTATGGCCAAATTTCACCTAAAATTTTCAAAATTTGATGTTGCACTTATCATTGTTACTTATTTTGATCAGACATTTAAGAAGAAATGAAAGTAAACTCAATAGATAATGACTCATGACTTCCACCAACTATCTATGTAAATAGAATTCAAGGAATTTAAATTTAAAAAAAAATGGAAAATCAGGGGAAAATATTAAGGAGACTACAATTAAAATATCTTGAAAAGGGGCATTCAGCTCTAATGTAATTATGAGAAGACTCAATGCCTAGCATTCTTCCAAGACTTCAGTGACAAGGCACTCGACATTTTATCTCAAACTGGATCCAATTTTCACAAAAGTAGTTAAAAACACTACAAACAGCAAAAATGAAATAAAAGCAGGATTTAGGTTTAACATACTTTACTGCCTGCTCAGGAAAATGCTTCCCTGGCTGCTTCTGTCTAAGAGTATGCAAATCTCCACCAGGGCAGAATTCCATTACCAAACATGAGAACTTCTCTGTCTCAAAATGGGTATACAGAGTTGGAAGGAAGGGGTGGTCCAGTGACTGAAGTATTTCTCTTTCTGTCTGAGCACGGAGTAACTTTTTACGACTAGCCAGGGATGCCTTGTCCATTACCTTCATTGCAAAATAACATTTGGTTCCGCTCAATTCAGAGAGATATACACTGCCAATATCCCCACAACCCAGCCTCTTCAGTAACCTAAAGTGACCTAAACCAAGTACCCCATCTCTAGCTCGAACAGCTTGGATGGCTTCCCATCTCAAATCATTAGCTTTGTGAGGCTTGTTAATGCTGCTACTAAAACTGCTGCAGCTACTCTCATCACTTACATCACTACTTGTGCTTCCTCTGCAAATACTGCTCTTACCACTCTCAGCAAGATCAGCTCGGTCACTGATCTTGGCACTTCCACTGGTCTTTGCAATACTACTAGCCCCGTCACTGATTTTGGCAGAAACAGAACTGTTCTTCACGCTTCCATATCCAGACGACTTTTTCTCTTGATCAATAAGGTTTTCCTGAGAGCCTCTGGTCTCATTAACAGCCTGTTCAGAACCAGAAGGTCCAGAGCCACATCTTTTACTCAGGGAATCAGACCCTTTTTTAGTTGGAATTCCCAACTTCTTGTCTTCAGAAGTTTCCCCTGTAGTCTGCTTTGATGGGTTTTGTGCAGGCCTTGATAAATCTCCAGAAGCAGCCAGCTCAGGCTTGGCGGCCTTCGGAACCAGCAAAGGAGAAGGCGTGTCTTTTGTTTCTAAGGTTTGGATCACAGCTGTCTTGTGATGGTGTTTTGGAGGAGCTTTAGCGCTAGTCTTTGAGTCCATCAGAGAAGATAAGCAGTTCCAATTGAGATCAAATATAGTAATAAGTCCATGGCTGAGCAGCCATTTATTTCTTCAATAATAAGCAACAACCTATCAAGGGCATCAACAACATCAAACAGTTGTCAGCAATTTAACAGAGCCTTGATGTGAAAAGCATGCTTCGTTTTGACAATAATAGCATCTGAATAGAACTGATCTCTCATTCTACTATAACCAGAGTGAAAAACATAAACATGGTTACCATCACCACACACTCACACAGCTACTTGCACTCAACAGCAAACAAATAGATCCAGTAAGCAGTAAAACAGCATCAATGACAGGTCAATAAGCACATAAACACTAACATAGCTATTATTCAATTCACAATTACTCACACCCAATATGTATTCTACAAAGATGAAAACTTGAGGCATGCAAACCATGATCACCAGATTAGTAAAGCTAAATAATGATGCTTTATGAAAAACATGCAATCCCTTTTCATGTTTCCCACTGCCCTAAAACACAAGAAGCAGTTAAAACAAACTGCCAACGCATCCCTCTATCCCACACAAAAATTGAAAAGAAAAAATTTAACTTTTGAGCAAACAGATAGAGTTGGAGTCGAAGTCCCCACAAAAAAGTAAATTATGAGTGAGAATAAGAGGTAAATGCAGATTTTTCTGAGCATGGGTAAAGCTACAAGAATTGAGATGGGCGAGGGAGGGAAATGAAAGAGAAGAAGGGGGTAATTGTAGATCTTCACGAAAGGGAGGGTCAAATCTGAAGCAGATCCGAGAAGAGGGAGATGGAAAAAGCAAAACTTGAATAGTATGGGAGGCGAAAGAGGATACAGAGAAATGCAAAAGGGGAAAGTGAAGTATGCGCAGAAAAGAGTACCTAAGTTAGGGGCGTTGGTTCTGCCGTGGAAGGAAAAGAGTAGCCCAGTGTAGAAAGGGAGCTGCTACGGCGTTTACTGGTGCTGCTGCTGGCGCTGGCTGAGAGAGAGAGAGAGAGAAGGAGAGTCACGACATTGGAGTGGGTCTTGGCCTTCTGTGTGTGGTGGACTAATTAGGCAGACAGAGAGAAAAGGGGGTCAAAGGGTAAAATAGTAAAATAGTAAACAATTTTATTCATTCTTTCTTTCGGTTTTCTTATTATTTATGCGTTTTCTAATTTTTTTTATTCTGCATCGTTTATTTATACTAAAAATTAAGAAATAATAAAAATAATTAAAAAATTTCATTGAACTACCGTTCACCAAACATACACATTATATCTAAACTTGTCTTTTTAGTTTTAATAAAATTTGAAATTTGAACACCAAAACTATATTATTAACAAAAAAATTAAAAAAACAACAATCGATTATAATCTATGGTGATCACTATTTTTATTAAAGAGTCAATAAAATTTAAGCCAATAATAATCAACAAGAGATAAAAATTTAATAAAATAAAAGAGTTCGACCTATAAAAAATGAAACCCAAAGAATAAATTTTACTTTTGTTGGTTAATATTAATTACTAAAAGTGTTGTTAACTAAAATTTTCTCTATTTTAAATGAACAATGTATTAACAATATAATTTTGGATAACCAATAAAAATTTAATCAACATCAATTAATAACTTAAATTAAATATGCTATTTATTATGATTTCGAATGTTCTATTTCTAAAAAATACAAAATTAACTGATTTTAATTATTTTAAGTTTTGAATGTTTTATAATTTTTATTATGAACGTTCTATAAATAGTAATTTTAATAATTTATATTAAATAAGTGATTTTAATTTTTACCTTAAATAATAAAATCTCAAAATGTTAGGCTACTAAGACTTAATAATAGCAGAAGACTTAGCTTAAATAAGTTGCACATACATGAGCGAGGTTACAACAGCATTACATTTAGGAAAATGTTAAAAACTAATACTTTTAATTAAAGATAGAAAGTTAATTACTATTGACTCAAATATAATAAATGTAAACGATATTGATCATTTAACATATCAAAAAGAAAAAAAGAATCTTTAAAATATGACAAGTATATGAACCAACAATAATTTCCTCTCCATTTTCATAATATTGCATATTATTTATGTTGGAACGGAGGGAGTTTGTCTAATACTCGCTCTAATGTCTATTCAAGGCAGTTTAATATAAGGAAAATTCTACTCTAAATATCTTTAAGTGTTTTCTAGTAAGGATATTATTATATTTAAAAATTTATTTTTTTTATAATAATAGTATTAATTACATATCAAATTTTAATAGCATAAATCAATGATTAAGATTCAATATTTTTACTAAAAAATATTTTGATGTCTTCACCAAAAACCTTCTCTTAATATAAAGTTAAGGGCAACACTAATTTTATATATATCATTTTATATCTTCGTATATCTTATTTATAATATAAAAATTGTAAATATTAATATAAAAAATTTATTACATATATGAATATATATAATATGCAATACAAATAATTATGTATATTAAATAAATAATATAATTTAACATAATAAAATAAAAGAAGAGAGTAGATGTAAAAAAAATGTACGAAAGTGTATATAATATAATATATAATATATGTAGATTAATTCTGAGGGGAATTTCAATTCCAGATAGAGAATAGTAGTTATCATGATTATGTTTGCATGAAATCACCGGATGAAAATACACATTTCCATAAGTTAAGCCGACATCAAGATTTTGTGTAACCTAAAATGGGTGCCTGCTTTCACTTGCAGTCAATAAAATTCAATAGGCAAATTAAAGGACTAATTGTTGATGAGAATGTTTTGGTGATCCAATGAAAAATAGATCAGACCTCTTTTGCTGAATTATCTCAGCTATAAGTTTAGGTGGTCCATCTAGCTACAGCCTAGCACAGCCCCTTCCCATTTTATATAACAAAAATACCAAATGGTTTTTTTTTTTTTTTTTGTTGACATAATACCAAATGGCTTTAAGTCAAGTGTTTATCTAATTATGCGTCTAAAGACACATATATGAATATAAGAATATTATTAAATAAAAGAAAATTATAATAGAAAAATACAAAGTTTAAATTTAGAATACATTTGTTTTTTATTTATTAAAGTAAAATATTTAAAACACTTTTGGTAATTACTATAAAATTCTTTGTTTTTTAATGCACGGACACAACAAATAACTGATCCAGCCTAATAAAAATAAATGCTTAATTATTAAATTTCATTTGAAGAGGTAGATTTGAAAGAAATGAAAACCTTTCACTAATTTTTTCCAAAATTTTCTCACATATATATATATACATCATTTAAGTTCGTTATTCCAATGAATAATTTTATGATGAAAATATTTTATCGTTTTATCGAATAAATAAAAAAATTTCTCTTCGTTATTTTTTCTCTTTGAAAACATAACATGCATCAATTCTTATTGATTTGGGAATAAAAGGGAAGCGGGACCCAATATCTAAAGATGATTGGACAAGGGATCACTCAAGCATCACTCAAACCCTAGCTATAAGTAGTGAGAAAGTGATGAGCAAAGGATATATATGCATTAGCAATAAATGAGCATAGCTTTTAGTCACAGATTGAACTGATCTTCATGACTGCAGTTCAGACTTCAGAATGCTTTAACAAATTAAAGTAGGTTTGTTTCCTTTTATATTCCAAGACAAGATATGTGGTCTTGCATTGGCACAAGTGTATGAGGTCCAAATTGATAGACTATGATGAAATTAAATCTCTTTAATAATAATAAGTAACAATCAAGCTGGTCGGAATTCATTTTCCCATACGATGCTTCCTTAATCTCTGCCACAAAATATTAACATGATTCTTTCAACAGGTCACCCTCAAAGCATAAATAAAATGTTTCAATATTTTTCTTTTCATGATTATAGTTATATACGTATGAGCATATTAGTTCGTTCAGTACTACAAAATGGGAAAACGTGAGTAGATAATTAAGACTTCAAGTGTCTAAAAAATAAACGACAATAGATCAACTTTAATTTGGAGTGTGACTCCAAATTACTGAATGCTTTGTTTGATTGCCAATGTCTTGGTTCAAGTCATTGTCTAGGGTCATTCAGCCATGGCCACATAGAGAGGAGGGGAGCAGCGACAAGGAAATTATTTGTGACCTTTGGCTTCTGCTTAGGGGTAAAATTAATTAATAATGAGGATTATATTAATGGGATTTTGATAATTTGTCTCGAGCCTGGCCTCCACCACAGATTCCACAATTATGAACTTCATTTCGTGGAAAGGTTGGAGTGTGTGGACAAATGCATAATACGATCTCCCTTCCATGCATGCACATATATGAGGGTGGATAATGTTTAAATTTATCGTTAAAAATATCACGTTATTTAAATTAGTTATCAAAATATTTTATAAGTGATATTAATCCCTTAAAGATACAGACTTCAATTAAATTAATTTTTTATTAATTAGATGACGACACGTCGTCTAAATTTCACATGTTACGAAATGATTGAATGACGTGTTATTTATCAATAAATTATTTTATAACACATGTCATTTAATTGTTAGAATAATCAATTTGACTAAAAATTACATCTTTTGGGATGCTTTTGGGAGAGACTAAGATTGAGAGATTAAAACTGAATTAAGTTTGTTATTATGTTTGGTTAAAATTTATTAGGAGACAGAAATTAAGAAAATGGAGATTAAATTAAGTTAATGAGGAATGACAAAAATTAGTATTAAAAACTTTAATGTTGAATGAGATTATTTGAGTAAAAAAATATTTTTAAAATTCTAGTATCAATTCCAGTCCCTACTATTCGAAGGTATTAAATATACTCAAATTTTAAAAACTAAGATTAAAATTTTAGTTCCAGTCAATCAAACATAATATTGAATCACAGTTTACGATCTCAGTCTCAATCTCTAGAAATCAACGCTATCTTAGAGACTAGTATAATTAATAAATTTTCGTAAGAATCAACTTAAATAATACTATATGTTTCACGGACTAATTTAAATATTAAGGTGAATGAATCCACGCCCACATGCAACACTTTAATTTTTGGCGGAAGAAAATAGCAAATATACTCGCTAATCAATTACTTGTATAAAATATCTATATAATAGGATATAAATATATGGTAGTAGCTAAGTTTAAAAGTATAATTTTTTTTTTTATATATATACTTCCACTTCCACGATTACTTATCTCATAACAAATTGTGTGATTCATACTTCATAGTGGTATAGAATCACATGCTGAAGTACAGTATAAGCAATTTTTTTTTTGGTCATGTACAGTATAAGCAACTAAGTCCCTATATATTATGCTCCACAGGTTTTTCTTGTTTTTATATTTTTTTGTCCAACTTGTAAACAGAACTACATGGACCCATATCTGTTTTCTATTATAAAATGGGCCAGAGTTATCTCCATTTCAGAAAACAAACCCAAAAAGTTGACCAAAAATCTCCAACAAGAGAAAGAAAAAAAAAACGGAAGAAGAAGAAAGAGAAAAGGAAATGGAGAGGGAGGAGGAAAGTGGAAAGGATTGAAAGAAGATAGAAGGAAGGAAGAGTGTAGAATCTTTGGTGTTGAGCTACTCTTGTCTTCTCCCCTCCTGCAATTAACCAAGCGATCCCCATTTCCTCTTTTTCTGTTACTTCTAAGGACTATACCCAACTGCCATGAAACCCTCAACCGATGACGTCACCGTAAACCCCGCCGCCACCACCACCAACTCCGCCAATCCATCCAAGCCTGTCTTCCTTACCAAAGCCCAGCGCGAGCAATTGGCTCTCCAGCGCCGCCAGGAGGAAATCGCCAACCAGAAGCGCCGCCAAGAGCAGCTCCTTTCTCGTAACCGACCCTCTTCCGAATCCGCAGCCGATCCCAAACCCTCCGCTGACTCCGACCGCCGAGACCGCGACCGTGACAGGGACAGGGATAGGGATAGGGATAGGGATAGGGACAGGGACAGGGACAGAGACCGAGACCGGGAACGGGAACGGGAACGGGAGCGGGAACGGGAGCGAGATAGGGCACGCGATCGGGACCGCGAGGCGGAGCGACGGAACCGAGAGAGGGAGCGCGAAGAGGAAAGTAGGGCTCGGGAGCGCGCACGGCTGGAGAAATTGGCGGAGCGGGAGCGCGAGAAGGAGCTCGAAGCCATTAAAGAGCAGTACCTTGGTTCCAAGAAGCCGAAGAAGCGTGTGATCAAGCCCAGCGAGAAGTTCCGTTTCTCCTTCGACTGGGAGAACACCGAGGACACATCACGCGACATGAACGCCCTCTACCAGAACCCTCACGAGGCCCAGCTCCTCTTCGGCCGCGGATTCCGCGCCGGCATGGACCGCCGTGAGCAGAAGAAGCTCGCCGCCAAGAACGAGAAGGAGATGCGCGAGCAGATCCGCCGCAAGGACGGCGTCGAGGAGAAGCCTGAGGAGGCCGATGCTCAGCGCCGCAAGGAGGCTGCTGCTGACCTCTACGACACCTTCGACATGAGGGTTGACCGCCATTGGAGCGAGAAGAAGCTTGAGGAGATGACGGAAAGGGATTGGCGTATCTTCAGGGAGGACTACAACATTTCCTATAAGGGTTCCAAGATCCCTCGCCCCATGCGGAGCTGGGTGGAGAGCAAGCTCAGCAGTGAGCTCCTGAAGGCGGTGGAGAAGGCTGGGTACAAGACCCCTTCCCCCATTCAGATGGCTGCAATTCCCCTTGGCTTGCAGCAGCGTGATGTCATTGGCATTGCTGAGACCGGTTCCGGTAAGACTGCTGCTTTTGTTCTTCCCATGTTGAGTTACATTACTAGGCTTCCCCCCATGAGTGAGGAGAATGAGGCTGAGGGCCCTTATGCTGTTGTTATGGCTCCTACTCGCGAGCTTGCCCAGCAGATTGAGGATGAGACTGTTAAGTTTGCTCAGTATTTGGGTATTAAGGTTGTTTCCATTGTTGGTGGTCAGTCCATTGAGGAGCAAGGGTTTAAGATTAGGCAAGGTTGTGAGATTGTCATTGCTACTCCCGGTCGTTTGATAGATTGTTTAGAGCGGCGATATGCTGTGCTGAACCAATGCAATTATGTTGTTCTCGACGAGGCGGATCGCATGATTGATATGGGTTTTGAGCCACAGGTGATGGGTGTCTTGGATGCCATGCCTTCCAGCAACTTGAAACCTGAGAATGAAGATGAGGAGCTTGATGAGAAGAAGATTTATAGGACCACTTATATGTTCAGTGCCACCATGCCTCCGGCAGTGGAGAGGCTTGCTAGGAAGTATTTGAGGAATCCTGTTGTGGTGACCATTGGCACTGCCGGAAAGGCAACTGACTTGATCAGCCAACACGTGATCATGATGAAGGAATCTGAGAAATTCCATAAACTTCAGAGGTTGCTCGATGAACTTAATGACAAGACGGCAATTGTGTTTGTTAACACCAAGAAGAATGCGGATATGGTCGCCAAGAATTTGGACAAGGAAGGGTATCGTGTGACTACTTTGCACGGAGGGAAGTCGCAGGAGCAGAGAGAAATTAGTCTGGAAGGGTTTAGGACCAAGAGATACAATGTTCTTGTTGCCACGGATGTAGCTGGACGTGGTATTGACATACCTGATGTGGCTCATGTGATAAACTATGATATGCCTGGGAACATTGAAATGTACACCCACCGTATTGGGCGTACTGGTCGTGCAGGAAAGACTGGTGTGGCAACAACATTTCTCACTCTTCAGGACACTGATGTCTTTTATGACCTCAAACAGATGCTTATTCAAAGCAACAGCCCTGTTCCACCTGAATTGGCAAGGCACGAAGCCTCCAAGTTCAAGCCAGGGACTATTCCTGACAGACCCCCTAGACGAAATGACACTGTGTTTGCACATTAGACAACTTTTTCTGCTCCTTGGGAATCCGCTTTGCAGGTCATACAAAGTTTTCTTCGGCAATTAGCATGAGCACGGGCATTCTGCGGGTCTTGTATAAAGTTTAGGTACACCAGACTTTTTATCCTGATATTGTTGTTGTTACTGTATTCTGCTTAGCAAGAGCTCAGAGTTATTATTCTGCTTATTATTTCTAACAGGAATGGGTAGTATTAGAGGAGAACCACAACTTAGTTTTGTTCCTTGGTTTTAATTTTTGTCATCAGATTCTTATGCTACAATCATTGCAGTCTTATTTCTAATATCTGTCACCACTTGTTACTTATGTTTTGGTTCTGGTCTAGACTTAGAAACTAGCATCTGAAAATATGATTATATCAAAGTATGAATGGGCTATGGTTATGTGCGCATAATTAGAGGTGTCAGGGCCTAATACGAGTCAGCCCGTCCCGAGCGACGAGTCAAAATCTGAAAAACGAGTTGGCTCGTATTTTAAACGAGCTAAGGAAGTACCAACTGGACTCGACTCGTCCGAGTTAACGAGTTAGACGAGCCGACCCGTTTAACTCATTTTTTATTTTTATTTTTTAAAAAAATAAAATTGTTATATAATTTTAGTCTTTTTTATTTTATATCAATACAAAATAAAAAATATTTATCACAAATGAATATATTTTTCATATTAAATTATATAAAAATTTAAAAAGTTAATTAAAAATTAGAATTTAGGTAACAAAATATATTTTATATATTAAAAAATAGGAAAAATGAGTTAGACGAGCCAACCGTGCCCGTTCGATTCGAACCCGTCTAACTCGCGAGTTATACGATCCGAGCCAACCCGTGCCCGTTCGATTCGAACTCGTCTAACTCGCGAGTTATACGATCCGAGCCAAATTGACTCGCTTTTAAATGAGCTGTAATTTCAGTGGCTCGACTCGCCTACATTTACGAGCGATCCGAGTCGATTCGCGACTCGTTTTAACGGCTCTACGCATAATATAGGAAAATACTTACTATTTTTGTGTTACGCATCGTTCAGTTTTGGTTAGGTTCAATGCAATCCCCCCGGGGGGATTTTAACCCATTGTGTGTGTTACTCCATGGCCCAGTTCAAGCCAACTTTCTGATTTCATTGCGGCCATCTTATTTGTTGTGAAGTTTTTAGCGACACAATTCACCACCTTGTTGCATGCATTTGGGATTTATTTTTGCCCATTATTTTATGTAGCATGGCTTTAAAATGTATCCACCATGTAGATAAAAATCAAATCCAAATCTACTAACTAAACTTTGATGTGTATATTATCTATGACCAGCCCGATGCAGACGCATTTGTGATGTTACAAAGTTTAGCGTTGAAGCCATTACATGAAAACAACGGGGAAAAAAATCTGAGTTTCCATCTTTTCCACTAGAGAGATCATAAATATGTCACGATGCTAATTATGCTAAAGTCCTCAAAAGAAACGCATTTGCAACTTGCAAGCAAATGAAGCAATGGCCACCATCAAATGATGTTGGTGTAGTAGTAGTACAGCACAGTCTTCTTATAAGCTACTGAACAAGTAACTTGATTGGATTTCAAAGATGCATACAATATTATTGTCGTAGAGTCATGATTTCTAGGAAGATCAATATCACCATCATGATTATGTTAGATGAACAAGAATGGCATTCCTTCCCTCGTTTGACTCGGTAACAAGCTAAGAGCAGAGTATATAAGACACCACTGAGAATCTCATGCCATACATATATTTAAGACAAACTTGTCATCTTCACAAGAAAACCCATTGTTGTTTCAGGACGTTCCGTACACTTTTTTGGAGTTTCTTCACTTGCTCGGACGAAAATAAGTAAAAAATTAATAAACAGGAGTTTCTTGTTTTGCCTCCTTTTTGTTTTTGGTGTCATTCTTATCTTGCCTTTAGTTCATTATTTAGCGTAGATTGTACTAAAACAAATTCATTTGAACCGGATTTGGTAGATGGTAATGTACTTTTGTTTTGTGTCATGATAATTATTTGATTCAACTATATCCGAGAAGAACAATACTATGGAATCAACGTCAAAGAGTAATTAAGAAAATTAAATTTATATGAGTTATCATCTATAATTCATATATAATATGCGTTGATTCCCTATTGATCATAATGTGTTCATTCATATTATTAATTTATGTTGCATTGTGACTCGGTTGGTTATTTAAGTTGGTAAACAACCTTTAAGAAAATCAGATAAATTTAACCAAATGTTTTTTTAATATGACAGAATATAAGTATCTTTCTAACTTTCTAAAATAATTTAGTTAAAGCATTGATTTGTGACTTAGCCTCCAAATTATTTTTCATAATAATATTATCGTTGGCTTAATAATAATAAATTGCATAATATATTACATGTTTTTAAATTTTAATAATAAAAATATGTTTTTGAAGTTTTTTTATGATATAAAAGTTGGACAAATTTAATTTATTCATAATATTTCTATGATATAAAAAATCTAAAATTAAATTTTAGAGCAATAAAAATATTATGCTGATTTTAACGTCCAAATAGAATGGATAAAAAATTAAAAAAATGCAAATGTGTGTTCCACCTTGCACTCGGCATCAATTTGATATGCAAGAATCTTTGGATTATTGTGTAGAGGAGTATCCCCCGTTAAGATTTTCTTAATTAAGAACCTTGCAATGGCTGCGTTGGAAAAGTAAATTTTGGAATTTGATGATTGCAATGTCAATACTCCAACACCATAAGCGCGATCGCCTTCTCCACCACTACAACAAAAAAATAAAACCAAAAAAAAAAAAAGAGAGAGACAAAGTTAATGCCAGAATCCGCATCTCCCTCTCTTTCCAATTTTGATATTTAAATTATCCACTAAGTTTTTTTTTTCTTATTCTTTTTTTTTTTGTGTTGGTTCTTTCCAACTCAATTGATTTGGGGAATTTTAGGGTTTGTTTATCAGATTATCCACTCTTCAAATCCCATACTTTTTTCATAATTTTCTCTAATTTGATGCTGATGACCCACTTTTTTTGCGGTTTTGTCCAATTCTTGTTTCCAACCACCTGTTTTAATTTCTGACAAGAAAGAAACAATTTTTGAATGAATTCTTTCTTAAACATGCTTCTGTCTGATTATTTCTGGTTGCATTTTTCTTGTTTTGATCATTTCAAAGCTGCGTTGATCAATTTGATTCTGGTTTCCTGCTTCCAATTATTGGTCTTTTCCATTTTTGCCATCTTTTGTTTTCTCTCCTTCTTCTCTAATGATAATAAATTTCTCATTTCGCATGCATTGCATTACCGTTTTGGAAGATCTTTCTGGGGTGCCCTCTGATAATTAATAAAAAGTTGGCATTTTTGTCTCAGAATTCCGATAATAACAATAATAATAATAAGGAATAATTGTAATGTAATGTAGTGTAATTATAATAAGAAGAATTACCTAATAAACACATAGATATAACATAATGAAGCTTGTGGTCCGGGTAAGCGAGGCAAAAAACTTGCAATTCTCGGATCCTAATGGGGCAACTGGTCTTTACGTGCGGTTACAGTTGGGGAAGCAGAAGTTCAAGACCAAGGTCATCAAGAAGTGTTTGGAGCCAAAGTGGGATGAAGAGTTTAATTTTTGGGTTGATGACCTTAAAGACAAGCTTGTCATCTCTGTCATGGATGAAGATAAGTTCTTCAATGATGATGTGGTTGGGAAGATTAAGGTCCCAGTTTCAACTATTTTTGAAGAAGAAACTAAATCTCTTGGCAATACTTGGCACACTCTCAAACCCAAAAGCCAGAAATCCAAAAAGAAGGAATGTGGTATGTTCTACTTGCTTTACTAAATAAACTCTCCCCATTGTTTTGATTATACATCTCAAAAGGGTCATTTGTGTTCTTATGTACGAGTCATGCATTGTTGCTTTTGAACATTTTCCTGACAGGTGATATTCTTGTGAGCATATACCTTTGCCAAAATCAACCATCTGATGGTAACGGCGATCGAAGATCACTACAAAGGAAGCTTTCTGATGCAACAACTGAATCGCTTTCATCTTCTTTTCGGCGTTCAAACTCAAGTTCGCCTGTGAGGGATGAAGGTACAATATCTAAGGATGAGAAACTTGTTCCACAAAAAACATTTGCAGGTCGACTTGCTCAAATGTTCAGTACTAAAGTTTCTGAGCTGCCTGCACAATCTCTTAATAAAAGCATTGACTTGGACCTATCTGAAACTAGCAAAGCTGAAGAAGGTGTGATCAAGACTGAGGATCAGACGATCTCTAATGAAACTTTCGAAGAAGCTTTGAAAAAGATGCAATCTGCAGATCAAGGAAGTGAAGTTCCAAGCAATTTGGCAGGAGGGGTGCTTATAGATCAATTGTATAACATTGCACCTGAAGACTTGAACACATTACTATTTGCACCTGATTCGAATTTTCCCAAGTCATTCGCAGAATTGCAGGGCACTACGGAGCTGCAAATAGGGCCTTGGAAGTTAGAGGATGGTGGGGAGAGATTAAAAAGATCACTTTCTTACCTCAAAGCTGCCACTAAGTTAATTAAGGCTGTCAAAGGCTATGAGGATCAAACATATTTAAAAGCTGATGGGAAGAGGTTTGCTGTTTTCGCCATTGTCAGCACTCCAGATGTTATGTATGGGAGCACCTTCAAGGTTGAAATACAATACTTGATCACACCAGGGCCAGAGTTGCAGTCAGGAGAACAGTGTTCACGTTTGGAGATATCATGGCGAATGAATTTTGTACAGAGCACCA
>JASCZI010030333.1:22175-71410 GCA_036250425.1 Stylosanthes scabra
CATCTTGTTGCTTGTCTTTAACCATACTTATATAAGTTTAAAACAAATAGTACTTCATATGATCTTCTCAAATTTCAGTATTTTGCTGCACAAGACAAAGTAGGTTACAGAAGAAACAAATGGAAAAAATTGCATTTCTAGTGATGATTCTAAGAATAATGATAATCATAGCAATACAAAGACCACACGGTTATGCCTCAATTTGACAATACTATTGGTACATCTGTGTGCAGCCCCTAAAATGAATAACACCGGGACCAAATGCTCAGCGAACCATCAGTCATGAATCCACAGATAAAAGTCAAATGTTACTGCCACATGCATACCACTCCTTATCAGTCAGAAGATTTAAGCCACCTTGATGCTTAGAACAAGATGCTACTATGCTAATGTAAGTTATTATCTAGTGCATAACTCTTTTGTGTAGTACTATCGTTCAAGAAACTGGAAAGAAAAGGCAGAGAAGCAGTCTAATTGAATATCAAGTCTATCATATGAATATATAGTAGCATGCATCCTCTATGATTATGAAGCTTGCACTTCCCATTATTCACTTACAGTTACATGCTGTCATATAAATGTTGAAGGTACTTCTTCCTTTGTATCCAGCATTGTGACTAGAATCTTAATTAATAAATGGAAGATTTTAGGACTGCAAAGAGTATTAAGTTCTTTAATATGTACCCCATCTTCAATGAGAGCATGAGTGGCCCTTTGTAGTTCCCATCATTTTCACTCATAAGGATTCGCCCAAAAGCCATAGTTGATTCAGAGAGAACAAGAGTGGAGACAGGTTGATCCAGATGTGGTGGTTTCAGGAATGGCTGAGAAAACTCCTCCTAAAAAAAATCAGGAAAATAATAAACATATTGGCAAAAGGCTATTTTATTATTCATTAAGCCTATGTTTGAAATGTGATTCAGGACAAAAAGAAGATAGAGATAATGCAAAGAAGTTGTATTTCTGTCATTACTACTCTTTTCCCAGGTTTTTGGTGAACAAAAAACTTACATACTTTGCTCTAGGATAGAAACATTTTATTTGTCGTCTTATTATGTGAACAAGTTTGTATTACTTGTTATCTATGACTACGTATTTTTTTCTTAGAGCAATTGTGGCCTTAAAAATTATTGTAGTATCTACTTGTTCAATGGTAGAGTAAGAGGGAAAGGTGATAGCATTTACCTCTTCAAAAAAGTTGATGATACACCCATTTGGCCTTTTGTACTCTGGAATTAACTTCCATTGTATAAGGTGATCAATGACATGTTCAAGAAGTGCTGGAATTGGCTCTATATTGCCTGTGAACAACAATCGAGAAAAAACAGGGTTACGCTATAGAACCTTTAGACTACATTTTTGTTAATGTAAACTTCTAAAATCAATTTCTTTTCTTACTTTTTGTGTCCTCCTTTATCTGTCCAAATATAGGAACACCCAGCTGAATCAGCTCTCTCTTGTTTCCTTTCACTTGTTTGTTGAATAGTATGAAGGTTTCACCTACATTTAGTCAAGAAGAACAGGTAAACACACTTCAAAAATTGCATACAACAAAATATCTTACATTGTTATATAACAGAAACAGTAAACTGAAAAAATTAAGATACAAATTTTTTATTAATACTTGACCACAGAAGAAAAAAATGATATCCTAGAAATCAGCATGAAATATAGAAACAGAACATGAGAACAAGACACACAAAAAGGTTAATGGTGTCTTACCTGAGAGTTCTCCATTCTGGCCAGCAGCATGGATCTCATTCACAAAATCTGTCAGCTTGCAAAGTTCTGAATCAGTGAAAATATCCTCATACAACTTCAAACCTTTCACAACATTAACCTGCCAAATGCATTCAGCATGTCACCAATGAAGCAATAGCCGTCTGTTACTCTGTTTCTTATGAATGGTATCATTTATATACTTAAAATGGGTGATGAAATGAGCCTCAACACAATGTAATTATTGTATGAACAGATATAGTTTCAAAAAACATTTTCGTTTCTTGCTGCATAAACTACTGGGGATATATATATATATACATTTTGAGATTATTATGTGAAAGAATGTAACATACCATGTGCCCCTTAACTGATTCCTTTGCTGAGAAACCTTTAGTTAACTTGATCTGTGATGACCTTCCTTCACATTCTTCATGATTGGAACATATGCTAATATTGTTTGTCGAACTTCCCTGCATTTCTTGAGACCCTGCACAAAGAACAAATAAAATATCCATGCAAATTTTAGTACTCAAATAAAATATTGCCGCCAGTTTGTGTTATAAACCTTATATATGGACTTCTATTCAATAAACTATAAATAAATAAAAGGAATTTAACTATTGAAACAGTATACTTGGACATTGAGAAAATATTTACAAACAAAGTGTTTGTGTCATTAATCATTTCAACGACTTGACAAACATTTTTTGACTCTTTGACTGGTAGGAAACATTTTTTGCCGTCCTTCAACAAAGTGAGTAACACACGACTCTTTGGTTTCCCCACAGCAATGTTTGAACATTCACATTAAATACTTCCAACAAACACAGGGGGGGAGGGAGGGGGAGTGCTACAAACAAACACATGATAACAGTAGTTAAGTTAACATCATCACATGACTGCTGTCTTAACAAAATTCATTCGGCTTGCATTAGCATGTTTCTGTATCCAACCATATGCTTTTGGCAATATGATATTCTGAAGAGTTAGACAGACAAAAATATAGGACATTATAAGATTTATACGTTATAAAATATTCATTACTTTTGTAATTTTATTCCCAATATTTTTCGGTATATTCTATGACATTGAGACATTGGAAACAATTTTTACATATGTATTTTTTTGTGGTGAAATAATTACCGAAAGTAATTCAATTTTTCAATGAATTTGATATTATAAAATAAATGTTTACTTTTTTAAAAATCAACTTCTTATCCCAAAATTTACTAGGACAAGTAGAAATTCTATGTGTAATTCCTCCGCCAACTAACTCTACACAAAATTTATGTAATTTTGTAGGTTGAGTAGAAATTAATATTTCATTTTAAAAAAATAAATATCATTTTTGATCTTTAAGCATTTGAACAAAAGAAAAAACGACTATAAATAATATGAAATTTTTTATATTGTATCCAATTATGATAGAGATTGCTTAAACCAATTAATTAAATGATTGGAAAATTAATAGAAATTTCAAAATTGTGGATAACTGCTTAATTTTTTAATAAATGATAAGCATATAGAAAAAATTATTTATTTAAAAGATAAAATAAAATAAAAGCTTTTCCATTGTGTGAAGAGTTGGTTAGGGAGGTTAGCCAATCGCCACATGAAGTATAGTAGCAGCAAAATTGAGACTACAATTACTACTACATTTGATGGAAATTTACGTTGTTTTTATTGCCCAGATTCGAAATCAGAAGAGGGTGGCTGATTGCTTATAATTGAGCTAATGAATGAAGCATTCATTGGATCCCTCACCAGAGGAGTAGGAAGAGAGAGATAATGACAAAGTTGACCCTCAAACTAGGACAGGTCAAGTCACACAGGCCATAGGGATTGCCACCCAAATTGGTCAAACTCAAAAACCCAAAACCCTATAAACCCTCGCCACAACACTAACCAACCCCAAACGGCCAAACCCACACACTGCTCACGTCACCAACACCATCATGCATTCGCTTCCTAGTGGTCCCTTTGTAATAAAAAATCACTGCACGTATTTCTAGATCACTTCTTCAATTTTTATTTACTCCTTTTCTCTCACTATTTTGGTCTTAATATTGATTACAAAATATGAAAATATAATTTTTTGTATGCTAATATTTTAAAATATGTCAAATGTTTTTTGAAAATAAAAATATTATAATAAAACAGTAAGATAACATAACATATGATTCACCCCCTTAACTAACCTTGACAACGAAGGCGTTGTCCACCAACCTTTTCACGTTCCATGTTTTATAGATGTTCTCACACCATACATGACATATAGCCCACTTTTGAGTTTTGAATCATATGGTTTTCTACTTTTGGTTATGATAATTTAATTTGTATAATTAATGCTAAGTAAAGAAAAATTTATAACAAAATGTAATCATATATTAACATATTAACAAAATGAGAAATCCAATATTAGGAAGACAATAGAAAGTCAATATATTTTTTTTTCTCTTTTTATCATCGAATATTTTTCTAATTACACTAATCGGCTCTCTATTGATCCTCTAACGTTAGTTCGGCGACATTATTCTAACAAAATTTGAGTAGTACTACTAAATTTTTTGCTTTTGTGGGAGGAGTTATTTCAAAGTACAAATAACACCATTGATGTATTTATGAATATCTTTTGAAATTAATTAATTTAAGAAAATAATGAAATTACTTTTTTTAGTAATAGAGTTGAATACTTTCCCAGAAAACATATACTAGCCGGTTCTATTAAATTTAGTAATTTTAATGTTGGATTTGTTTACAGCAAGATTCTTAAATAGATGTGCTTCTAGAATTCTAATTGGCAAAAGTTGGCAAAAATTAATTATATAAAATTAAATTCTATGATTAAATATATTAATCTTCTCACTTCAATAATTATTTCACAAAGGTGGTGTGCATATGCTAGAAGTGTAATCACTTTTTTGTTTATTTTAATACTATGCATGATCTGTATTAATACATATGTAATTAAATAATTCAATACAAACAATAATGATTTTCATATGCTTAAATCATGAAACGGAACAGTCATCAGAGTTTAATAGGCCCCCCAAATGTTATACTAACTATGATTACGCAACAGAATTTGACTTCAAAGCAATAAACAAATGTTTTTGGAAAAAAAAATCACAAAATTGGATCTGATGTTTGAATCCATTTCTTAACTGTTGAGCAGACATATAAAACAGTAGTAATTTTTATTTTATTTTTTAAAAAAGCAAGCATCAACGAGAAAAATAAACAAATAAAAGTTTTCTATTTAAAAAAGACATGCATAAAGTTTTACCCTTTCGTTTTGCTTAAAAAAAAAGTTAGATTTTAATAAAAATTAGATAAACTTTTTCACTCCAAAAAAAAAAAAATCACTCCATCTTCTTCTGACATTTTATTTAAAGCCAAACAGAACTAACCGTGAGAAATATGAGAATCACGAGCAAGAAAATGAAAAATTAACACTTAAAATCCGTGAAAAATTTCATTCATCATGCAAGAAGAAAAAAATCAAAGAATTATTTCTTAAAAAAAGAGAAAAAGAAAAAGAAAAAGCAACTACCGATTGAATTGCTTGAACAATTCCTACGGCATTGAAAAATAAAGAGTTTTTCACTCTCTAATAATAATTATCACGTTTTTATAGTTATTAATAATAATAATAATAATTACTGAGAAGCAAAATCACTTTTGAAAAGTGAATTAGTTAAGTTTATATCCAAACGCAGCCTTAAGTCTCAATTTACCTGAATCAGTGATTTCGCTCTCCGGAGATTCATACTCTTCGTTATGTTCGCCACCGTTCTCTTCGATTTCCGTCGCCTTTTCTTCTCCGATCTTCTCCTTCTCATCGGCGATCTCACCTCCGGCGGCTTCGTTTTCTCCGGCGAGGTTTTTCTTCCTGTCAGTGACGTTTCGCAGCTCGAGCGCCACGTCAGCAATGGAGTGATACTTCTGCATCTGGAGCACCGGGATCCAGTTGAGCCTACGGCGGTGGACGGCGGCGAACAACGCATCGTAACGGCCGTCATCGCCGGAGATGGAGCTCAATTGCGCGAGGTGAGCGCAGAGAGCGTCGATGATGGCGTTCGCCGCAGCGAATTCTCCGCGAAACCATGCGAGGATGGCGTCCTTGGCGAATGAGTCCGGAACGATGAGCGGCGCCGTGGGCGGAGAGTGGAGGTGGTTGTGGAGAGGTGCCGCCGCGGGAGCAGCTCGATCGGTTGGACCAGCCGCCATGGAAATACCTGAAACGAGATTTTGAGGTATGATTTTTTCGTTTAAGTTATTTTTCTTTTTTTTGTGATCCGAGATATATGGTCCAATGGAGTTTTGGGCCGAAATCTCGGTTTAGGAGATGATGGAGATTATAATAACAACGAGAATTTGATGATGTAGTTTTTTAGAGAGA
This sequence comes from Stylosanthes scabra, assembly GCA_036250425.1. Lineage (NCBI taxonomy): Eukaryota > Viridiplantae > Streptophyta > Magnoliopsida > Fabales > Fabaceae > Stylosanthes > Stylosanthes scabra. Next base: position 28,300 of record JASCZI010030333.1, read on the forward strand.
CATGGATGATGGAATGACGGAAGATTGGGAGAGAAAAACAAAAGAGAAGAGAAGAGAAGAGGAGAATGAAAAGGAGGTTTATGAGGTGAGTTATATATCAGACTGCTTCAATATTAATATGTGTGTGTGACTGTGTTATGGGCTTTGGAGTTTGGAGAACAAGAAATGTATTTCAATTTTGTTTTTAAATAAAAAATTGTCACCAAAGGTATATAATATGGAATTAAAGTCTTAATCATTTTCTTTACACATTTGGTAGCTAGGTACATATTTAATATTTGGTAAATGGTAATTTAATTAACATCCATGTAACAGAATTTAATTATTTTATTATGACCGTAGTTTGATTATTCTATTAAGTATGAAATTAATTTTTATATACAGTTAATATAAAAAATAATTAAATTATTATCAATTTTGCTAGATGTATATATAAATACATTGAAATACATAAATTTTTTTTATTTAAAGGAGTGATTAATTAGAATGTATTTGTGTACTTTATGTGTACACGAATATTAATAGTAAAACGAAACAATATATATACTCATATTATTTAAGTAGTGATTTTGGATTCAGAATTTTATATAAGAAATAATTGGTATTGAAAAAATTATTCTCTATATAGAATTTTCGGTGACTAGAACTTCCAATTTAAAAATATTTGAGTTTACCAAAATCTAAAATATTAGATTTATAATTATTTTAATGAAAAAACCCAAAGATATTAAATATGCATTAATAAAGTCTGTAATATTACATTTATTGTAAATGAGACTAAATCTGATGTATTGAAATGTGAATAATAGTATCTAGGTAGAAAATTAAACAAGGACCAAAACTAAAAAATGAGTATTTTATAGAAACTCAATTTTATCTTAAGCCGAATATATTTTACTACGTTAAAAACTTGAAGTCATAACATGTTAGTTTGAGTATAAATATAAATACTGATCAATTTTTACTAATCTCAAATTTATTATTATACATATTTAATTATTGAGTAATGATAGGTAACCGAAAATGAAAATTAACATATTTAGATTAACATTTATAATTTCATGTAAATAATATCTAAAATTATATATTTATGATATTTAATATTATATATTTAATTCAATAATAATTTATATTTAAAAACAAAAATTAAAATAAAAAACTATGACTATCTATGATTAAAAAATTTATGGTTATCGAACTTTTTCATTTAATTAATGAGTGACGCTAGGGAATTAGCGTTAGTAACCTATAAGGAGGCAATGAATATAATTAGAAAAATAATAAGTGATAAAAAAAATAAATAAAAAAATAATATTAACTACTTAATATTGACTCCTAAAACTTTCTCTAATTTATATTAAAAATTACACTAAGTATATATTGTAATAAGTTTATAACGTTAGTTCTTATTTCCAAGTTCCAACTCTTAATATATTCATGTGCGTGTTCACTGTTCAATGTGGCGCTACCACACGCCATTTGACGTGGCATCCATGAAAACCAGTTCTTTTCTCTATTCTTTTCAAAAATAATATTTTACTTCTTTAAGTTTTCATTTTCCCTTTAATCGTAAAGCTCTCTCTGAATATAGTATAAAATATTTTAGCGATTTGTTACTCTACAGATAATAGGAACAAAAATTAGAGATCTACTATTTGTATATACAAATATATAGACAGTATGATCAAGTTCTTAACCTGACCAAATTATACATATGTTTACATGTTTTTAGTGGTAAAAATATTTTTATTAGGATTAGACTAATTAGTATTTTGATTAAACTTGATTGATAAAAATACTTATAGGTATAATGTCACTCTTGTATATAAAGTAATATAATTTTGCATATGTAAATTAGTATTATTTATCTAAAACATCAGTAAAATAAGGATGGAAAAACCGAAATAAGTAGAAAACAATGAAATTAAAGCTGCAATAAATAATAAATTGGTCCCTAATATACATACACAATCAAATGTTAATAAATATTTGATTAACGGACTAATGAAATATAATTCATATGATATTATCTCATTCTCGATCTACTGTAATAAAAGGTCTCAGATTCAAGAATTATTTTTAAAAAAATTCAATTAACGGACCTTTTATATTTAATTTCTTTAATATATTCACTTTCTATAATGTAACATTGCCATATATAAGAAAAACACTCAGATTAATAAATTTTTGGAGGAAAAAAATACATTATTAAAAATGACAAATAATCATCATATATAGAGAGAACATTTATAATCATAATTTTAGTACACCAAGAAAAAAAAATCATAGCTTTTGTATGTTCTTGAGAATCCATCCATGGCTTAATTAGCACAATATTAATTCTGAACATACACAATGAAATGATGCATGTTCTTCAATTCCCAATACTTTGTTAACACAACATTATTATGATAAATTATTATTACAATGTGGCATTATTTGCCTCTACCTAATTATTTTATAAAATTGGTGAGTGTATGAATATATATTAAACCCAAATAATTTTTTTTAAATTTTTTTTACTTTCTTTTCGCTTTGTATTATTGAAGGAGGCTATACAAAAGATATAACAAATCCATTCTAATTGTTATCACGTGTTTTTTTGTTTTTTCTTTTTCTACTAAAACAAGAAAAAAAGAAAGCAAACTTGAAATTCAATACTCAACTTTCCAACCAACGAGTTCACCTTTTTTCCAATTAAACAATAAAAAGAAAATCAAGATCAATATAATTGGAGATTTGAGATGGCCAATTGAAATTGGCATTTATCATCATATAATAATTAATAATAATATAACAAGTTGGCAAGGGAGAAAAATAAATGACATGGAGGAATAAAATAAAAAGAAAAAAAAATAAAAAAAAAGAAGCATATGACCGACCCCATGTGTGTGGGACCCTTTTCGGCCATGGAAGAACCAAAAATTTAGGTCCACCATTAGTGAACAATGGAGGGCTCGAAGCTGGTGAATTTGTGTGAAATGAAAGTGGTGGGGTCAATCTAAGAGCCTCCATTGTTGGTTGCAACTTATAACTTATAAGACCATGAATGGAAGGTGTGTATGGGACACAAGTACAAAGAGGCAAATGCACCTTTCACATGAGGCTTTCTTAATTAATTAATTTATTATTTTAATTAATTAATTTATTGTTCACTTCCCGGAATAATTTAAATCTGACCCTACAGTATAAATAGTGATTCTCAAAATGAAATAAAAGAGCTAAATTTTCAACGTCCTACATAATATTATTTAAATGAGTTTAATTTTGATATAGTTATCGTATAAAAAATTTTGAATGTTCATCAAATTAGATATTTGACTTTTAAAATTATAATTTTAAAAATTAATTACTTTTAGTGATATGATAATACGTACATGATTAATTGTTTTTGTAAAATTCTTTTACACACTGATCGACAGTGTATAAAAATTAAATTCTTATTTTAGGAGGTAAAGGATAAATTGATCTTTGAGTAATTATTTGTAGAAATGCATAAACTTTTAACTCATTAAATTAAATATTTATGGGTCTCTAATTATTGAAAAAACAATAAATATATAGTTTTAAATTCGAATAATCAACAAAAGAATTTATGTATTTTACTTTTTCAATGGTCAAAAAGATATAATTATTTAATTTAATTAAAAATTCCTGTGTTCAATCAAATATATATAATTGAAAAAATATTTGAATTTTATTCTTATTTATATGATATGGAACTATAAATCATTCAATAAGTAATGTTTTTCCTCTTCTCGATTATGTGAGTAGATTTTTTATGTAGGAGTGTGAAAAATAAGAAGCAAAAAGGGAAAATATATGGGTAATATATACTTCAATTTTTTTAAAGTTCTCTTACATATTGGGTCAATATATATATTCTTGTTTTTAAATTGAAAAATGCAATGATATTTCAATTGGATATGAAAATATCTAGTAACTACAATTATTATTGTTGTTGTTTAATTTTTATAATAACACTATTATACACAAAAAATTATTGACATGCGTATAAAAAATATAGTTGTTATTAATTAATTATATATGTAAATATTTTTTAATTAATAAAAGAAAAAGAAAAGTGTGATTATTGTTAAAAAATAACTAATTTCAAAGTAATATTTGACACCACTGTTATTGTTATTGTTGGTTTGCAATCTTTTGTTCTTATTCATGCTCTCATATGTTTTGTTGTAAGTGCATTTAAAGTTACAATGACTAATGTCATTTATATGACGACAAGCAATGTTTATTATAACAATAATATTAGGTAATCAATAAAAATTCAACCAACATCAACCAATAATTTAAATTAAATGTTCTATTTTTTAGATTTCGAATGTTCTGCTTTTATTATTGGTTATTTTAGGTTTCAAATGTTGTATTTTTAAAAAAGTTATGGATATTCCATTGACTTTCATTGTGGATGTTCTATAAACAATAATTACAGATGTTCTATTTTTATTGGCTGATATGTTGGTTTGAAAAATGTTATACTTTTCCTTATTCTAAAATAGATTAATTAATTAATAATTAGTATGGATGATAATGTAAAACTATTATTTTACTGCATGTAACCAATGATAATTAGGTTAATTTTAACTATAGATGGATGACAGTATCATTTAAATTTGTGTCATGCGGATCGGATATCTATTTCTGACAATTAGATTTTAGTTAAAAGATACATGAATTGATTAAATTTTTTTAGAATATTAAATAAATTAGCCTCTATTAAAATATAAAGACAATTTAATCTCGAATTAATAAAAATACAAAGACAATTTGATGTTTTGTCTTTTAAAAAAGTTTCAAACAATTCAATTTTTTGTCGTACAATTCAAAATATATATATGTAGTAATAAGCGACGGTTGGTTAACTGCCGCAAAATCATTTGCGGCGGTTTTCAATAATAAAATACTGCCACCATTCAACGCCTTCTTATAATGATGTACCGTGCATGCTTAATTATTTTGAGACTCAATTTAAAAGTTTAAAATAACAACACAGTTGCAGTTACGAAAATTGTTGTAAACAACAAACTCTATTTAGCGGCAATTATTTCAGAGATATTTAAAGAAAAAAAAGACCACAAAACATTTTTTTGCACATATTAATACAACGGTCGGTGAAATTGCCGCTATTAGGTCTCGAACCTGTCGCAATTTGTCGATATTGTTGTTGTGACGATAAATGATTTATTTGTTTGTTTCAATTTACAATAACTAAATTTACTTCTTGTGTTGGCTGGCTCATTATATTCTAAAAGTATTTTTGGAAAAAAAACTTTTATGTACTTCTTATTTTCCTTTCAATAAAAGGGGATTCTCTGAATATTTTTTCTTTCTTAGAAAGAGGTTTGCTGTCTCTTATTCCCTTTGTTATTGCTTTTTAGGCCATAAAGTTTGAGAATTTTGGGTTTATTTGTATAAGCTTTGCCTGAAGCTAAGTAAGATAAAGGTAGCACAATTTTGTACCATAAATTTTAAAAGTTGCCCATTTATTTTATTCCATATTTTTTAAAATAAAAAAGAGAGAAGTTGCCCAATTGCTTTATGAAACTCAAAAGAGAAATGTTCTTCCCACTTTGGCATTCTTTATAGAGGAGAAAAAGAATACAATGAAGAAGCCCTTTTTTTTTCTTTTGAAATTAAATTATACCCTGAAAAAATTATTATACTCTCCAAGTTCCAATTACAATTAAGAAACAATTTGGTAGAAGAGTTAAACATAAATATAATATTTCATTAATTATTTAATTTATTGCGAAAAAAGAAGAGATTCGTTCACTTTTTAATATGATTTTATAATTAACATGACTGTGATGATGAATGTAAACAATTCAATGATTGTTCATAACTTCCTATATTATAATAGAAGGTAGCATAATGTGATGAGTCATATATTAAACTAAAAGAATCTTCGTTTTCCGCCTCCTGAGTTGTTTTCTTCTTCTTTTTTTTTTTATAAATTTTTTTAAGTGTATATAATAATAAAAATAAATAATAAATGTAGTATATAACCTTACCATTAGCCCAATTCGATTTTAATTCCTTCATTTTAAATATTTGTAACGCCATATAAATTTGATATATTTGTAATGCAAAATCCAACGTATTTAGATATAAATTATATCCAGAATAAATAAATTAAAATATTTAGATAATTTTGTAAGTAGTGAATTTTTTTTTAAAAATTTATTAATCTAGATTTTAACAATATATAATTAATTGTTTATGTAAAACTCTTTTATATATATATAGTGTGTGTGTTTTTTTCAGCATTAATTCTAATTTTTTTAATTATTGGTTCATTATTATTATTATATTATTGTTCTGGTGCGGAAGTGAGAGGAGATCGGCCGTCCGAAGTCTTTAAAATGAGCTCTCCAAGGATCAATGTGCTCGGATGGTTGGGGGAATACTTCAGCTTCCACAAGAATCTTCAGTGTATCTCTGATCTCCAAAGAACGATGGGGGGTGGACCTGCAAGGCTACTCCGACGCTCAAGTCAGATGGGAAGAACACTTAAGAGTTAAGTGAAGAGATGGAGAAGAGAACATATCTGACCTAGCTTAAGCTAGGTCTATTTATAGAGAATGACTTGAGTGATCGGTTACTGAATGTATTGCCGTTAGAGGGCGTAGTGGGCGTATCCCGAGTTTTGCGGGATTGAATACTTAACTGATAAGAATTGGCAAGTTTGTTATTGACTGATCTCATTTGCCTTGATGAGCACGTGTTTGATTGAGTAGCTAAGTGATTGATTTTAGGTCATAGTGTTAGGTTTGGACTTGGCGGCGCTTAATGTGATCGGTTCGGGTTTTTGGCTCGTTGTTAATGGGTTGAGAGAGTAAGTGCTCGGTGGGCCGAGCTGATTTGGACCGAGCTTCTACAGGCTGGATCACAGCCCCCAAGCTTGACCTGATTGAAAAGATAGGTTGAGCTTTTATTGTTGGTTATTACCCATAAGCCCCCAAGTTCAAACTGTCTTTTTTTTTAGAAAAGGGATAGCTTGTGAGATGGAGACCGATGAGAATGGAAAAGCCAAGGTCCGTGTTGAGGGTGGCGACCCATATTCGTCGGTAAAAGGTGAAGTTAGAGATTTTGGGTCTCTATTTAGTGATAGTGAGAGTGTGACAGAGTTAGGGGATCCCATGGTATATGTTCGAAAAGGGTCCGGGATTAAGATAGAGTTTTTGTCGTGTTCTTTAGAAGAGAGGGTGTTTCATAAGTGTGATGGGTGGGAGTATTTTTACATATACACGACGTTATTTCTTGATTTGGGGGTTCGGTTTCCCTTTACATAATTTCAGTGTGGAGTGTTGAGTCAATTGAAATGTGCTCCAACACAAGTACACCCGAATGTTTGGGGATTTATGAGAGCGTTTGAAGTGTTGATAGAGTATCTGGAGCAAGAACCAGAATTAGAAGTATTCTTTTCTTATTTTCAGGCTAAGGGAGTTAGGATGGGTGGTTTGGTGGCGTTGACTAGTTGTCAAGGGAGGGTGTTGTTTTCGTTGTATAAGCAGTCATATAAGGATTTTAAATCCATGTATGTGAAGGTGAGGTCTCCTGAGGAGGAGTTCCCCTTCTATTTAGATGAGTGTTTGTTGGAACGGTTCCCATTGTACTGGTATTCGGAGCCAGTACAAATATTGGGTATGAAGGATGTAAATGAGCAGAGTGCTTTGGTAATCGATATATTGGATGAGTATATTAGTGTGGCTAAGCCTTTGGTTGTTAACAAGTTGTTAAAATGGGAAAGAGAAAAGGAATCGGTGTTCGATTATATAGGTAAAAAATGACCTCTGTTATTGACTTATAATTTTTGTGTTGTGTGGATGTTGAATATGTATTGTTTTGTTGTGTTGTAGAGACGACGACTGGTGGGTTGAAGAACTATTTTAAGGCAAAGAGTGAGAGGGAGTTCTCTGCCTCTAATGCTGTGAAGGTTGAAAAGGGGGTGATTGTGAATCAGTCCTCAGAGAAGAAGAAAGGATACAATATAAAGAGAAGGAGAGCCGAAGAGGGTGGCTCTAGGAAAGGAAAGGTGATTGACTTAACGGCTGGCAAATGCTGCGGAAAGGAGATCAGTTTGGAGGAAGTTAAAGGTATTACTGAGAAGCAGAAAGTGCTGCACGGTTACGTTGGAGAAGAGGACCTCACATTCATCTGGTCTGAGCACTTTCCTATTTCGGTGGTAGCGAAGGAGCACTTCCAGTCCAAGATGAATCTGGATTTTATTGACTCTGTGGATGGTGTCACTCGAGCACAGTTTATGTAAGTAAGTATGTTGTTTAGGCAATTTTTGTCGATTGAAAAAAATAAGATGTGTAATTTGTTGATTTGTGATGTTGTGTTGTTGTGGTGAGTAGGTTTATGCTGCTCGGTTGCTTGTCTTGGGAGGTATGAGGAACTGAAGGCTAGAGAGGGGACTGAGTAGAACAAAGAGAAGAGTTTGGAGGTGCAAAGAGCCTTGGAGGCCCGAGAGGAAACTCCAAGTTGCTATCGAGCAGTTGGCTGGAAGGGAGAAAGAGATGGTGGAGATGAAAGCTGAAGGGAAAGCTACAAAAGTTGGAGAAGGAGAGGACTCAGTTGATGGGGAGAGTTGCCGAGCTCTGCGTGGAAAAGAAAGAGTTGGAGCAAAGTAGGGAGGATCATAGTTATGATATGATGGCTGCCGGATTCGAAAGAGCTCGGAAGCAGGCGCAGTTCGTTTATCCAAACATCAAGTTTGATCAGTTGAATCCGATCAAAGTGGTTCACAAGGGAGCTTTTTTTGATGATGACGAGGTTGTTTTGGAGGGCGGGGATGATCATACCCCCGTGTAGAAATGTTTATAACTTAGGGTGAAGTTATATTTTGGTAAAACTTTGTTTGATACGATTTGGGTTGTTGTTTTTTGGGGTTTGAGTGTGGATACTTTTTGAACAGTTTACTCATTGTTTGAGTAGTTAATGAATATATAGATGGAATATTGCTTGCTGATTTAATTGTCAATAGTTAGTGTTGAATTGGAAAAAGAGGCATGCTTACATCATTGAGTAATTTTCTTGGTTAAGAAAAATGTTAGCTTTAAAGTTGGTTTATTGAGATAGAGGTCGACTGTTGTAGGCTTTATTGATTAAGTAAGTTCGTTTGCCACTTATAAGATAAGTTTTGGTTGAACTGATTATAGGAGATTAGTAATGCTATCTCTGTTGAAGAAATAGTATGTTTGACAACTTATGCATAAAAGAGGTGTGAATGGAAATTTTAGGTGACAGACTATACATATGACATGTAAGTCACACGAAGGATGTGTTTAGATTGAAAAAATTGGACCACTTGTGCATAAAGTGGGTTTGGGTTGGAGTTACTTGATATCTTATACATAAGATAAGTTGAAATTGAATTTATTTGAGACTTATTCATAAGATAAGTTTAAATTGAATTTATTTGAGACTTATACATAAGATAAGTTTAAATTGAATTTATTTGAAACTTATTCATAAGATAAGTTTAAATTGAGTTTGGTTATAATTGATAACTTATTTGTAAGTACAGTTTAGATTGAACTGTTGGAGTAAGTGCTAACTTATGCATAAAATAAGTTATGACGTAGTTGTTTTTTCACTTTTTAGTTGTGAAATTGAAGAGTTAAAACTATAAATGAAGATGTTTGAGAAAAGAGTAGTATGTCCGAGTAGTAGTGGTACTTAGGAAAATAAGTGTATATTGAATCTGTTAGTTGGCTACTTTATAAATTGATCAAATTAGTAGTTATAATGTGAAGTGTTCAGTTTGTACCGAGTTCTTTAAGTGAATGAAAAAGTAGTCGGCATTTGATAGAAAAAGGTTAGCAAAAAGTAATAAGACAGGAATTATAAAAGTTCTCACTTTTATTAGAAAGAGGAGTAGGTTGGGGGTGGGGTGCCTCATTAAAACCTCTTCAAGCAAAACCCAAGGTGGGAGAAAGCTCGTGAGTAGGAAAAAGAGTGCATCACCGTGTCCCAACCTAAGAATAATACAACCTTAAAAATTGAATGTTCCAAAAACTTGAAAAAATAGTACCATCTAAAGATTACAGTTATTAAGCTCCTTGGCCAAGCACTTCTGACATTTTGAACGACCTTATTCATGTTGAGCTTGCGTTGGCCTGGAGGGTGTTTTGTTTGCAAACCGGGTTTACACTCTTTGGCTTGTCCTCAGAGGACATTGTCAAACTGGTGTTGTAGCATTTCCGAGCTCTTGTGTGGTCGGCATGCATAGTGGCTATCCTGTTATTCTGCGCAAGGAACTTAACACAAAGGTGTAAAGTAGAAATAATAGCTCCAAAAGCATTTAAACAAGGTCTGCCTAATATAAAATGATAAGGGCTAGGACAATCAATTACTAAATATTGAACATCAAGAGTTTTAGATCTAGGAGGTTCACCAAGTGTGGTTTGCAACCACACATAACCAAGGATTGGGACGCGTTCACCTGAAAAACCGATTAGTTCTCCTGCGGTTGGCTGGAGGGCTTTTTCACTGATCTGCATTTTCTTGAAGGTGGAAAAGAACAAGACATCGACACTGCTTCCTGGGTCGAGGAGGATTTTGTGGACGAGCAGTTTGCCTACTGAGATAGAAATGATGACCGGGTCGTCTAGGTTTTCCTTAGTTGTTTGGAAGTCGGATGGGTGGAAAGTGATTTCTGGAACATCCAGCTTGGATTTCTCTGAGAGATCGATTCCTGTAATAGCCAACATTGCTTTGTATGAACGCTTTCTTGCTGCAAAGGTGCTGCCTCCACCTGCAAAGCTCCCAGAGATATAAAGCAGTTCCCTTTCCATTTTAGGGGTTCCATCAATGACTTGTTTGTCTTTAGGAGAGCTCTTAGTGGACTTTTTAGTCATCCGTCCACTGATGTATTTGTCTAGGTGTCCCTGCCGAGCTAGTTTTTCAAGCAGGTCATTGGCTATGACACAATCTGAAGTATTGTGGCCATGTTTTCGATGAAAAGTGCAGTATTTTGATCGGTCAACATATTTTTTATATTTATAGCTTCTAGCCTTGGTTGGTGGTTTGATCAGTTTGGAATTCAGGATCTCTTGGATGATCTCTGATTTGTTTTTATTGAATTGTGTGTAGTTTTCAAACTTAGGAGTCGGTTGAAAGGTCTTTCGTACATCTCGGCTACTGTTATCACTGTTATTGTTGACGGATTTGATGGCCCGGTTATCCGAGTTGTTCAGCTCAGGTTTGTCAGAGCGCGTAGCTCGGCAAAACTCTTCGATTTCGATTTGGCCATGGGCCCTTTGTCTGAATTTGGCTAGGGTTTTTGGCTTTTTGACTGCAATGTCTTCTTGGAACTTGCCGGGTCGGAGTCCACTTTTAAGTGCATGGAGGTGGACCTTGGAATATAATCAAGGTTGGGGATTTCCGTGGCGGCTTCTTGGAACCTCTCCATGTATTCACGGAGACTTTCGTGTGGACCGTGTTTGATGGTGCTTAAGTAATCAGAATCATATTTGTAGATCGCTGAAGCAGCAAAGTGGTTGACAAACTGATCAGACAGCTCTTGGAAAGAATTGATTGAACCCTCAGGTAGGGAGGAGAACCACAGGAGTGTCGAACCGTCAAGAAAACTGGGGAATGTTCGACAGAGGATGATATCAGAAGCACCATTTAGGATCACCATGTTCTCGAACTTCGTAACATGAATAATGGGGTCTCCGACTCCTTTGTAAGGCTTCAGAGTGGTCGAAAGAGTGAAGTTTAGGGGCAGTTCATAGTTTATGATCTCTTTCGAGATGGCCTTATTCCATATGGTTTTGAGGACACCGTTAGTGTTGGTGTCATCATCGCCATCCTCAGTCTCTTTGTGAGGTTTGCCTCCCTCTCTTTTGTTCCTTTCAGCCCGCTCTTTCTTGAGCTGCTAGAGCTCTTCTTTCATAGCATTGAAGAGTTCGGCGAGTTCTTGAGGGGTTGGAGGATTTCCGTTTGACATGATCGGTTCCTACAAAAAAGAGGAAGACAAGGAAAGAAGAAAAGTGGTGAAGTGGGTTAGTCAATAAAGAGTAGGCCCCACGGTGGGCGCCAATTGTTCTAGTGTGGAAGTGAGAGAAGATCGGCCGTCCGAAGTCTTTAAGATGAGCTCTTCAAGGATTAATGTGCTCGGACGGTTGGGGGAACACTTCAGCTTCCACAAGAATCTTCAGTGTATCTTTGATCTCCAAGGAACGACGGGGGGTGGACATGCAAGGCCACTTCGACGCTCAAGTCAGATAGGAAGAACACTTAAGAGTTAAGTGAAGAGATGGAGAAGAGAACATACCTGACCTAGCTTAAGCTAGGTCTATTTATAGAGAGTGACTTAAGTGATCGGTTACTGAATGTATTGCCGTTAGAGGGCGTAGTGGGCGTATCCCGAGCTTCGCGGGATTGAATACTTAACTGATAAGAATTGACAAGTTTGTTATTGACTGATCTCATCTGCCTTAATGAGCACGTGCTTGACTGAGTAGTTAAGTGATTGATTTTAGGTCATAGTGTTAGGTTTAGACTTGACGGCGCTTAATGTGATCGATTCGGGTTTCGGGCTTGTTATTGATGAGTTGAGAGAGTAAGTGGTCGGTAGGCCGAGCTGATTTGGGCCGAGCTTCTCCAGGCCGGATCAATTATTATTATTATTATTTAATTTTAATATGTCATTAGTATAAAATTATTTTACATGCGCATTCAATTACGAAACGTCACATGATAAAAAATAATTTTCTTTTTCATTTATCACATGATTAATTATTCAAAACAACGTACATAAAGATTGTATAATTATGTAAAATTTTACACTATTACTTCATCAAAATTAAACTCAAGATTATTATTATTATTTCATGCCACTTTATGTTTGATTGATAATGTATTATGGTGGCTTATTCGAAAGGGATTTTGACAATGCAATGAGAGAACATTGCATGTTTGAAGAAAGGTGAAATTAAGAAGAAGAATAGTTTAATAATAATTATGAAAGGCATGCATGCTTTGTGGCCAATAATAACATGTAGATACGTTTTTCTTTTTCTTTAATTTACGTGGCTAATGGCCCAACCAAAAAGCGTTCTGTAAGTCACAATCAAATCCTACAAATTTTGTATATATGCACATATAAATCTTTTATCTCTTCAATCAACCAAGTTGCATACATAACACAATAATTAATATACAATAATTAAATAATCATGTAAAACTTTTTTATATTATCCTTATATCAAAATTAATTTTTTTTAATATATTCTAAATAACTAGATTACACTAATAATTTGAAGTGTATGTACAAAAAGTTATATCCAATAATTTATGGTAAGCATGTGTAGTAAAAAATTAAGTAGTTTAATATTATAAATTAATTTTCAACGATATTGTAGTAATTGTTATACACCGGTATATGTATTAATATAAGTGTATAAAATTCTAACAAGATAAAAGCAATTTGAATAAAATTAAAGACATAACTATTTATATGTTTCCTTCTATCTATTTAAGTTTTTGAAAAAAAAAATAATATCATCCTGACTAGGTATTAGAACTTCTATGATCGAAAAATATAAAATTTAATTTTATTGAATTCCAGGAGAATGATTTTTTCATAAAACAAATACAAAGAAAGAAAAAAGTCTATGTAAAAGTTTACGCAATTTATGAGGAAAAATTAAGCACTAATTCACATAACGTTTAAAATTTTTAAACCCTTGACTTAAATGAATAGAAGAAGAGACCTATATAGTTTTATCTTTATCAATGTAATGAATTTGTTATATTATTGATCTCATTTGCATTGACTAGCTAGTTGATGTTGTAACAATTTGATATTATTGAAAATAGTGTTTGAAAATTAAACCCTTATTCAATGTACAAATAGAAGGAAATAATAATATTTATTTGTTGCCCAAAATCTTGACGACAACATGCATGCTTCTCCTTTTCTTTATTTGCAACATTTTTTTTTATAGTTCTACATAGCTGACTTTGTAGGCTATATTATTAGAATCTTTACTTTAATTTCTACCGATAATTTAAAGAAGCTCTGTATTATTACTCATTAGATTCTTAATTAGGTGACATGCATGGCTGAAAATTCATGTTTATAAAAAGAAAACTATCCTCTGATGATGAAAGATTGAAACGATTAAAATGGCTCCATTATTTGATGGCTAATCAATCTCTTGACTCTTGAGAGATGCTAAGGTAAACGACAAGCTAAGCTGACTTTCAAGAACAAGGCATACTTTAAAGATAGATTATTAGTTGGTTGTTATGTGAAAATATTAAATATTATGTCAATTTACTATTGTTTATTTATTCACTATTAAACAATATGTAAATTCATTTTAAACATAATTATAGTAGGTATAGTGGTTCTGAAATTTTGACAACACTTAATTAAAAGAGCATAGCTAAAATAATCAAGCGCACACTTTTTTATTATTTAGCAATACTTTTTAATTTAAAAATAAAAGACTGTTCAAATTAAAAAATATTAACAATAAATAATAAAAAAATGCTAACTTAATAATTTAGCTATATTTTTTAGCCGAATTTTATAAAAAACTATAGTTATTATAATAATAACCACTGTAATATATATATTGTTATTAATACACAAAAGCCTTAGTAAAGATTTAATAATCTCTCATATTATATTTATATAATATACAAATACAGTAGTCTAAATACCTGTATGTCATTGAAAATATAATACTCTGGCAAAACATTTGTTCATATTTCTGTGTTTGAGTAAATAAATTTATTTATTTTTTTCCTTAAAAAAGAAAAAAGAAGGTGGGAGGCGATGCTTCATGGTTGATCCAATGACGACCCTTTAAGAAGTCAAAAAGTGAAAGGGTGTTAATATAAGGGGCACACGAGAGGCCCATGTTTAAAGTACCCTACTAAGAGTGACCCCTTTCGGATAATGGAGTGGACAAAACAATAGTGAGCCACCGTGTTAGTGATTTGGTAAATATTTAGGTGATTGATTAAGGTCGTGAAATTTGTGAGTCTAAGTAAATTTGTGGAGTTGATTTAAACTCGATTATCGAATTAGTTTACAAATTTGTTTGTTATATAAAAATAAAATATAGCATACATAAAAAATATTCGTTTTTGGCAAACGACGCCATTTTAGATAAAATTAGATCAAATTTTAAATTTATTAATTTGCTCATAAATTTGAATTTATTTAAATTTATACGAGTTCAATCGAGTTTATTGCGAGTTTAGTGATACTTGATTCTGTTACATTAACTCGTAAGAATTTCACGAACATATAATAAATTTTATGTAAAATTATTTGTTAAAAATTATTAGATGGTTGAATATGTTTAACTAAATTATCATCTATCTATCAGTTTTAATATCACAACTTCACCTAATAAAGCTTATCGTTCATGGAATCCGTCATGCAATTGACATGTACACTTTTCAGATTCGATTTTCTTTGGGAAAAAAAAAAAAGAGAGAAGAAAACATTAAATTTCCCGGATTATAGTGGTGCTCATCAAAGTCGTTTTTACAATCATAACCTCAAAGAGTTTGGTGAAAGAGATGAGAGTGGGTATAGTAAAAAGAATTCCATAAACTAAGGACCAAATTTAAAGTCCTCAAATAATGAAATTATTACCTTACACTTTTCCGTATATCTTGCACATGCTTTATTTTAAACTTTTATTCAATAAAATTTGGTTATAAAAAATAATTTGTCCATCTAGTATATTTTTTGTTGTAAATATTGGGACATATATATATATATATATATATATTCCATTCTTTCCATATTTTTGTCATTCTCATTAAAAAAAAAATCAACTTAGTTTAATAATGTCACCAAATTTAACACATAGAAAGATTATTTTATTTTATTTTTAAATATATTTACAAAAAAAACTATATTGAAATCTAATTTCTATAACCCTTATTTTTTTAAAAACTATATCGAAATATAAAATATATCTCCTATATATATATATATATATATTTTATCAAGAATTAATCAATCTTTTTAAAAGTTTTGAAGGACCCGTTTTTTCTTTCTTCTCCTTCCTTAGCTTCTTCCTATACATATACTCCCTCTTAACTTTATTTTCCCCCTTTTCCTTTTTTCACAAATTCTACTAAACAAAGCATAAATTCCCAACGAAGAACTTTACCAAGTTTTATAAGACAAATATCTCTCATTCAAGAATCACATATATTATCACCCAAATTTCATGCACTCACTTTTATATTTATTTTATGCTTGTGACAAACTTCTTTTGTGCACTTTGCCATGAAGGATAGAGAATCAAGTATACGACAATTTTTTCAATTAGTGTATATGGTTCAAAATTCTACATGGGACCATATATAATAGGCATTTTATAAAAAAGTTAGAAGGGTGCTATTCATCTTTTTGGGATGAACATTTCCAAGTGCTTCAAAATGTGACTTATTGGTTAATTATAACCACCCATTTATTAAGTGGGAAACTTTATATGATACTTGTTTCTAGAGAGAATTTTCCGTTAACTGCATGGTAGCTAGCCAAAGAAAACAAAGAGATAAATACAAATTAAAAGATAGATGATAAAGGTAACATGGTTCCAAAAGTAAGAACTAATTTGTAGATGGATAATCTACCCTACTATATATTGTACGGTCAAACTGTCAAAGTTACTCCATCTTGTATTGGGGTTAAACTTCACTTTTTTTTAAGAAGATTTAAATGAGACTAATTTTAGGTAATCATCCAAAACAGTAAAAAATTGATTATTCGAAAAGGTAGAAAACAAATCATCCAAAATAGCAGAAACATATCATCATCTGAAATAATATATAATAGATCGTGGAAATGATAGTGTTAACTCTTGATAATGAATAAATTATTGGCTGATTAAAAAAATATTGACTATCGATACTTTTTCTTATAATATTATATGTATAAAAAAAATTACAGTACAATTTTCACTTAGAAAAGGGGAATCACCCATTCATCTTAATTATAAATTTATTTACTTGCATAAACTTTTTTTAGCACTTATCAAATGTAAAAGATATTTAGAATAGTTGGTGTATAATATTTTTTTCTAAAATATTTATATGTATAAAATTTTTTTGGTATTTATATTTCTTAAGTCTTTTTTTTGGGTAATGATATTTCTTAAGTCTTTAACTTAAGACTATTTATTAGGATAATAAAATAACAAATATCTTCTTAACATATCTCGGATTTGTGAAAAGGGAAAAAATTGATAAAAAATATTTAATTATCCTTAAATAAAAGCAGTAGATCTCAAGTATAATAAAAATTACAAATTCAATAATAATTAAATACTAAATTTCCCACTTTATCAATCTGCTTAGTTTTCTTTTATATTTAATGCCAATCATCAAGTCATTGACTTTGCTGTGCCGATCTAAACCATGGCAAATAAAA
Organism: Stylosanthes scabra; assembly: GCA_036250425.1. NCBI lineage: Eukaryota > Viridiplantae > Streptophyta > Magnoliopsida > Fabales > Fabaceae > Stylosanthes > Stylosanthes scabra. The sequence goes on from JASCZI010030333.1 coordinate 45,743, forward strand.
CAAAAATAACTAACTAAATAAATATAAGTGTTAGACCTTTGATATTTAACTACTTTAATTTATTTTTAACGATCAATTGATCACCTACCTCTACCTGGCATGGAATATTACGTTAGAGACACTGATGCAGATGATGCGCTGATTACCATTTTTGGAAAACTATAATTGAGTTTGTTTCTTCTTTTTTCAAGTCCAATATTGTAGTAGTAAGTAGAGCCACACTTATTTGTTTATGGATTTAATTTCACACCGTACTTTGTGCTAAATCTTGAATCTTGATAGTGTTAGAAGGGGTGAGGGAAAAGTGAAACACAGAATTGGAAAATAATTCAAAATGAAAATGTTAAAAAAATATTAGACATGTAAATTATTGCAAATAAAGATAGTGAAAATGTTAAATTAGTCATTTTGCTTAGTTATATTACGTGTGTATTGAAGAAAGGACTTGGACTATATTGAGATTTGAGAAGTACAGCAGTGAAACAAATTCTTATAAATAATCTAAGGGGCTGGTTATAATTTTGCAAGAGAGGTGAAATTTAATTTGGGCCTCTCAAATTTAAATCTTAAATTAAAATGGCCTTTTAAATTTAGAGTTATTTGAATTTTTTTCTAAAATTTAAAATTGTAAATCAAAATGGCTTTCCGATTCCATTTTCGTCAAGGTAATACCAATGTATACTATTAAGTGATATGGTACCACACTCTAAACGACGACGTGTTGTGATGTTTGCTCACAAACAATCTAAAACAACGTCATGTGATATTAAACTAACTCCAAACATTTAACCCACCTCTCACTTACTCTTATTGATCGAAAATGTGAAAAACAAAACATAAACAAAATCTTTCACCTTCTACCTCTTCTTCTTTCTCTTCAACTCATATTAGAATATGAAAAACTGTCAAATGCTATTAACGCAGTTGGAGAATGCTCGTCTTCTTCTTTTTTAATTTTCATGGACCATTTTGACTTACTATTTCAAATTTTGAAGTGAAATTTGAGTAACTCTAAATTTTAGGAGCTATTTGACTTAAGATTCAAATTTTAGGAGCCAAGTTGAGTTTTAACTCTTTTGCAAGATAAACGTAAACTTTTCTGTATTTTCTTTTTGAGCTTTGAAATCTTTTCTATTTGTATAAATAAAAATTAAAGTGCATAATTTCAGGAACTATGTCATCCTAATATGTACAAATCATAGAGTTTAGTACTTAAAAAACAAGATTTGTAGACTAATTAAATAGCAGTATTAGGTCAGGTTCTATTCAAGTCCTTTCATGCAAATATAAGATTCAAGACTCAAGAGAATCATAAAAAGAAAGGCCAATGTATTTCTGCATCATCTCACAACCATACAGCAAAAATTGTTATAACAGCAAGTATAACTGTTTTACCTAATAAAACAGAATAGAACATCTAATAATGACTTCTATAACAGAACTTTATATGAAAGATTTAATGTGACTTAATACTGATGCTAACACCCTATATATCATGCACACATTAATAGACTTTGAAGAGCAAATAGCTTGGAGATGAAGGAAGAGATAGAGCTCTTGAAAACAGAACGTAGCAGAGAAGAATTGCAATTTCTAAACTGAATGGAAATCATGTTGTTACTCGCATTGTATCACACACTTTATTAATACATACATATAGATAATTAAGAAGAAAAATTTGGTGCGTTTGGTTTGCGTTTTCATTTTCTGTTTTTATTTTCAGTGTTTTCTGTTTTCTGAATTTTGTGAAAGAAAAAGAGAAAACAGTGAAAACAACAAAATTTTGTTTTCTCATATTTTCACTTTTTTCTTCATAAAATCCAAAAAAACAGAAAATACAAAAAATGAAAACAGAAAATAGAAACGCAAACCAAACGCACTGCACCCAATGTACAAGTTTTTTTTTTTTTTCACAAGTCCATCCAAGCATTTTTATTCGCCCTGAGGTTTAATTTTTTTTTGCTATGGGTAATTAATTCCATTGATCGTATATAAATATTTTTAATGTTATATTTTAATATTTTTGTTCTACACTTTTATGTTTCAACTTGAATGAGTTTGAACAAGTAAAAGACTTATACATGTAGTATCACTAAGATAAAAATATATGTATATGCTGATACACTAACACTGGTTCAGCTACCAATTACTATAGCCTAACTGTCATAACAGATCAACACTCTCATAACTAACTATAACTGTATCTTCTCTTCCACGTCATTGTATCAGCCAGACTGCTACATTCCATAACAGATAACAGACTCTACTCTATAATGATTTCCTTTTGTTCTTTTTGACTCGCTCTACAATGATTAGAAATAGCAGTTTCAAGTTTTTTTTTTTATTTGTTTTTGGTGAGCCCAACACAAAGCATAGACGAATAGACATGAATGAACATTTTTTTTTGGTTTGCACTATGAAATCAGCAACAAGAGTAACACTTATGAATATAAACATATATAAACAATAGGAGGCGTTTCAGGTATACAAGGATTTACGGTAATCTTATGATTTCAATGAGAGAAGTAATGCAAATATTAAAATCAATTGAAATCAACGATTATGATCACTGGATTATCGTAAACTATGATATACCTGAAACGTTTCCTAAACGATATTGTAATTGATGCTAGCATAATACTTACTTACAATTGTTTCAAGACAATTCCATATTAAATACAAATTAAACAAATACTACTACTCAATTGAACTACATCAAAAAAATTTCTCCCTCTTCTAAATCCTTACAAAGAACTCATCAGTGTCATAGATTATTACTCTTCTTCCTTAATCCCTCCAATAATGTGTCAGTGAATAGCCACACAACTTTTCCAGATCCTGAAAACACTTGAAATTATCATCATCAAAGAAAATTGTTCTCTCCATCTTCTCCATCATCTCCCTTTCTTTCTTCCTCTGCAACTGCAATTTAGCATTCGCAATAGCAACAGAAAAATCTGAATCAGAAATCGGTTTCCTTTTCCCTCCTTCATTATTAGATTTCAAATGCTCTGCCTCTTTCTTTGCCTTCTCAGCTTCCCACTTTCCCTCCAAATCCTTCCACTTTGTCTCGAAAACCTCGCTTAACGTCGCAGCGGCTCGATGAATTTCATGCCTAAAGGGATAATGCAACATAGCATTGCGAAACACCATTCGGATATCATCAGCAAAATCATCAGTTCTTGTGTACAAATCCTTCCATAGCTTCAACTGAACACTCTCCAAATCCATGGAAGGCTTTGAAGCCAAATCCTCCCTTTTCTTGAAGTGCACGCCATCTGGATGAACCAGCAACCTTTTTAGCACCACAGAACACTGCATCTTCTTGAATCGATCCATATCCGAAGAATTTTGTATCTTCTTCATCTTCTTGTTTGAACGAGAATGAAGAACACTATCACTGGATGCTGCTGAAGAGGAAATAGCTCTTTTTTTTAGGGCTCTTTTGATTGCAGCAAAGGAAGATTTATTCGGCAGTGTAGAAGAATAACGATTCCGAAGAACAAAAGATGAAGATTAACAGAGGATTGTGTTGATTATTAGAAGCATATGGAATGAAAAACCCTATGAAGTGAAGTGAAGGGTTTTATTTATTTTGTGATGTTGCTTGTTACGCAAGTTAATTAAGTAATGTTGGGTTTCTTAATCACATAATATATTACGTATCTTTTTATTTTTTTAAAATCTTGTTTAGCGGATAATAACAGAATTATTGATTATGTAATGTAGCTACAAAATTATTTGAATCGCTTAAAATTCAAATCAAATTTTTATTGTTCAATTCTTTTTTTAAAAAAAAAAAAAACTTAAAATTAAATATAAAAGTATAAAATCTTTTGTATCCTATTGAACTAAATGGGATTTCCTGTTCTAATCACAAACAGTTGCAATAAAATTTGATTAAAAGCACAATTGAAAAGAGCATTCAATTTTTTTTATTTAAAAAATTCTCTCTCTTTTTAGTGCTTAATTATTTACTATTTTATTTATTGCTTGAATGTTTGTTAAAATAAAAGTAATTATCCGCCATTGAACTAAAAGAAGAAGAACTAAGAGAAAGGTATCCACCCGAAATATAAATAATTCTAACATCAAAATAAATATAATTTACCAAAAAAAAAAATCATGAAGAAATATTAGGCTAGCAGACCTTAGTATAATACAGGGTATGTTCTTATTTTCATCTACACACATAACAACAAATATTTAAATGTCTCCATATCATCATCACCATTCACCAAGACTACACTACTAAGGGCATAATTGATTAAAGGGAGGTAAAAATAGGACAAAAAATTTATAGATAAAATTCTATCCGTAAACTTATTCATAAAAAATTCAATCATATTTTTACCAACCAATGTTAAGAAGGGTAATGCTATTTGAACGTTTTGATCAATCAAGTGCAACCAAGTAATTTTATTTTTATGCTAAATAAAATATTATTTCGGTGTCGAAGAGTATAAAAAAAGTGCACCTAAATAAAGTTTTATTTGACACCGAAATAATTTTTTATTTAGCATAGAAATAAATCACTTGGTTGCACTTGATTGGCCAAAACTACTTATTCACATAGAATTATTTAGTCTCATTTCTCTGTCTCCTTTCTTGCCCCACAAACTAAAAGGTTTGCATACATTAATTAACATCATAGAGTCTTTTTTCTAAGTAAGTCATATTTAAATCATACATTTCCACAAAATAAAATACAATTCTTTTCTTGTTAGTAAATTAAGATTCATATGACTATTTCTTCCTTACCCTTTCCTCAAGGAATTACTCTTTCGAACTATTGTTGTAGTCCTAATCTTCTTCTTGGCACGGTTGATGAACTCAGAGAATTGATCTCTATGTTGATGATCCTTTTCATTTGCGCCACCGCCTCCCTGAGACTCTTGATCTTCTGAAGTAGCGTTGTTATGTCCCCGGCCAATATTCGACATAGTTCGAATCTTTTTCTTGGCACGCTGGATGTATTCATTGAAAGTTTCATCAATATTCATCATTGATTTCTTACCTTGTTGCTCTTGATGCATTCCATCATGATGATGATGTTGATGGTGATGGTGAAAATGATCATGTTCTTGTCCATGACCCTTATTTGTTGCACTTTGTAATTTTGTTGCAACAAAAGGTGGTGAAGATTTTGGTGTTGAATGATCAAATTTGATTGGGATTGTTCTTGGTGATGCTTCTTTATGATTACCCTTTTCTTCTTGTTGTTGAGGTATATGCGGTTTGGTTCGGATTTGAATGGGAGTACTATTTGGAGATGGTGATGAGGACGATGACGACAACGAAGGTGATGAAGTTGAAATTGAACCTAATTTGGCATGCTTAGGTTCTTGATTATAGCTTGACATTCGGTTAATAATTCTAATTGCAGGGTTACTTGCAATTGCTTGACGAATTTTGTTGCAAACAGAGGGATTTGAATTTGAGGTGTTGTTTTTGTCCATTAGTGAGGTATAAGGGTTTCTCTAACTAATAGATTTTTTAGGGTTTGGTTGGTGCAACACTTACAAGAGATCTAAGAGCTTGTTTTATAGAGATTTATGAGGTTATTCTTAGTGTGAAAGAAAAAGGTGGGAAAACAATGATATTTTATTAAAAAAATGAAAAAAAAAAGGAATACAAGTATCTACTTTTGAAAACTTTGATCCTTTGTGTTGATAAGATTTCTAATAGGCACTAATGTTATGGCTTTTTTTACTCTCCTTCCTCTCTCTTAATTTCAATGGAATGAGATAGAAGAGAATCAATTCCAAACTTTAATGTCCCCTGTATTTTTCTTCACCTAGATGGTTAGAGCTGAAAATAACTACTAATAAAGGTGTACAAATGAAAATTGATTAATTGTAATATAGGACTACTTATAACAAATAAGGTTCCTTTTAAATTATTGGAAATATACCGAATGAAAAGTTAAAATTTAAGTTATAAAGAATCACTTATTTTTTAACTTTATAACTTCCACATATTGACACCTTAATAAATAAAAAATGAAAATATAAAGAACCTTTATTTAAGAGTCAATAAAAATTCATGAAAAATTAAGAATGATAACTTTTATATTATGTGGATAATAACCTTTTAATTTTAGGTAATTTCTTATTTATTGATTTTTTAATTGGCTCCTTAATATTAATTTGGTAGAGTATCACCAAGGAGAACTTGTTTATAGAGTATCCCCAAACATTAATTACACCCCATTTTTTTTTGAAAAAAAAAATTAAAATAAAAATTTTTTATTTTACAAAAAAAAATTAGAAAAATTATCTTTAAGTCAACCTATTTTTCTCAGCATAAATATACTATAATTGATATGAAATTTAAATGAATTGAGTAGGTTGGATTATTGAAGATTGCAATGACAATTTGTTAATTTGTTTCATCTTATTTTCTCTTTCATTAGACTTTTCAAAAAATAAAGATAAGAATTCAAAAAATAATTTTTCTTTTAAAAACACTGGTTGTCAAAATTAATCTCTTCCAAACATTAAAAACAACATGAAAAATTGAGTTCTCATTTGTACTCTTTGCCTCATTGGTACTCTTTATCTTATATGTGTCATTTTAATTGATTTAATAAATATTAGTAAGTACTCATTTCTTTTTTTTTCATATATACTTGTGCGGCTACATAGAACCCATGAAAATGTTGGTGATGGAATAGGAACCACAGGGTCAAACACGATAAAGTAAAAATCTTCTCTGATCTCGACAAAAGCTTGCCGAAGCGGCTGAAGTGGGTTTAGGAATTTCTTTAGTTTGTTTCTCTAATTGAATTGATTTGTGTTGGATTATTGAAAATATTTGTAATGGCAATTTAGCATATAAAAAATCTAAAATAAAGGGTGAAAATGTTCAATACGAAATATAAACAATCAAAAGTAACAAAAAATTTCCAAAACAAATAAATCAAATTACATAGTAATCTATGCGTACTCAATAGAGTACATAGTTATTTTTTATATTTTTGTTACAGGCTTTATGGGTACTCATCCTTTATCTATATTTCAAGAAATTTATCAGTGCGTGCAGAGGAGATTTCTTCCATGAATAGGGAGATTCTTGTAGATAGATGGTATCCGTGCCCATAAATATCGATCAGTTTTTTCACTAAAACACGAACAAGCTGATCAAGAATCAAGATTTTTTAGTTTTTTTTCTTTTTTATGTCTAGGAGGATTCCTTCTTCTGAATACGCTGCATAGTTGCTGAAATTTAAACTCTGGTTTGTATATGACATAATCCTTTCAACTCTTCGGTAACTTTTTTTTCTAACATAACAGCAGGTTTACATCTGTTCTTAAAAAAAAAAACACTTTTTTATGTAAAAAAATTAATTTTATGTTTCATTAGATAGTCAATTGATTCACTTATTTTTTATTTAAATTAAATTAAATTTTATTAATACTAATTTCTTTTCATATTTTCTATTTTTATTAATTAATTACACTATTGAAAAATGATAATTGGTTTGACACGTCAATAAATTTATACATATCAATATATTAAAAATGTGGACAAATAAAATTTTACCACCTAAATCCTATTATCCATGTCAGCATTTATTTCTTTTTAAAAAAAATAAATTATATCTATGCTTTACCAAAATGTCTTTATAATTTATTTAATCAGAATAAAATATTTTTTGCTTAAATTTAAAAAATATATTTTTTTATTTTTCAGACAATATTATTCTTTTTAATTTAACCAATATTAAAATTCAATTTAGTCTTTGAATTTTAAATTAAAAAACAATTTAAAACAAAAATTTCAATCCTAAAAACATAAAATTAAATGTGAAGAACACCAGGTCATAACAAAAAAATCTTAACATAAAGAGGTTTCATCTTCATCCCCTAGCTCCACTGCGCAGGTGGATATATGTTTTGAAGTTATCATAAAATAATCTTTTTTTGGTGTCTTTATGTAAAATAATATTTTTTTTTTGGTGACTTTTATGTAAAATAATATGATTATGAAGTATAAACTTTCAACCCCTGAAATAATATTTTTTGGTGACTTTTTTTTTTGTGTGTAGGAATCTTTAACCATTAAATATGTTCTGCAATAACACAAGCAGACCACTTAAGTTAAGCCCAATAGTCCAATACCATTTACATAAAAACCAACTTTATTTCGGATGAAGTAACAATGTAACATTACAATTTATACAATACCAAAAAAATAAAAACATTACAATTTATAAAAATGAAAAAAAAATTGCAAGAATGAATAATAAAAAATAAATGAGATCTTTAGTTTGATCCGCATGACATATTAGAACAACTAGAGCTGTGTTATCTTCAAGCCAAAAAGCAAAAAAGATAAGCATTAGAAAGGAGTCAATGTAACATATAAATCCAACAATAATTGATGAAATAGTAGTCAACCATTCAGGTGAGAAATTCATTTACCTACTCCCACTTGCAAAAGGGCTTGAACATCTGCGTCCTCCAAGCTTCAAAAGTTCATCTATGCTGGAATCACTTATCTATAGAGAAACTCATTTCCCCTTGAATAAAAAAAATTAGTAAATGCAGCATTGCTATGAAAGAAGTTCAACAAAAAGCAGAAAATGGAATATGAACTAAAATGATGAACAAGAATTAAAATCACAGAACAAGAGAAATAGAACAGTAGAATAGAAAAAGGTTCAGCACCTTTTTTAAAAGAGTTAATAAGTCAATGTCCGAAAAAAAACAAGAAGTCCACAATACAAAGCTAAAGTTACCAAGTCCAAAATAAAAAATAAAAAAAGTTAAAGTTACAAAACCACACATTAATTAAATAAATAGACAACCCAGCAATAAAATGTAGCCCAACAACAGAAAATCTTTCCCAGCTTCATCCTTCTTAATCATACTGCGGCTGCCTAAAATAAACACATAAAATAGTTAATTAATATAGTATCTAATAAAAACAATAAAAAAATAGTATCTAATAATAATAATAATAATAATAATAATAATAATAATAATAATAAGAGTTTATAAAAAAAAAATACTTACTTCTTCACAATAAAAACATATTTCTTGTATAGGATATAATGCATCACATCCAAGAACTCTGGACACAGACCAGTGAGGGCTTGATCTACTTGATCCTCAAAATCTAACAGAGGCTGCTATTAAAAAAAACAAAAACTAAAATATATATATATATATAGGATTTTTAATAAAGATGATTAAATATATATAAAATAAAAACTCTACCGATTCTTGTCTTGTGATATGTGCTGGTAAATTTCGGCAAAAACGGAGAAATTGTTTCAATCCATCTTGATACCTTATGCTAGTTGTATCTCCAACATGTGCATTATCATATCCCAAAGCAGCATAAAAACACTGGAAACTCTTTGCATTTTCAAGCCACTCAAAAGTCTGTCCAGGTTTATGAATTTTTTCCATAAATTCATTTTCTATTTTCGTTTGGAAATCATGATCTAACCGTTTGAATGCATTTCCAACTCTTGCGTAGTGACTAATCCTATGCGAAGAACTCATCAAGGAAGGAAAAGCCCAAAGAGTATCACTGCAAATAATATAAAAATAAATTAAAAATTAGAAGTATAAAAACTTCAATCATGAAAGAGTTCAAGAACTTAGAAACAAAAATCAGTTCTTGAACCGTTCTTCAAGAACACAGAGAATGAAAACTATAATGCAGAGAAATGAAAATAACAAAGTGATGAATATTACTGAAGCTACTGATAAGAAAGTTTACATATGTTTATATAGGACTAGAGAAGAGAAAGAAACTGAGCAAGAAGCATGACTTGCTAGTTGCTATTAACTGAAATTATTCTCTTTTGCCTAAATAATAGGAAACGGAAAAACTGTTTCAGCTAGAGTCTACCATAATAAAAGAGAGCAGTGAAGACAATTGGAATAATGTGTATATTCTTGTTATTCTTCCAATGATCAGAATAGGTAAATATATATACAAGAGAGTCATTGTATAATCAAATCTTGCCTAGTTTATGCCAAATCTATAAGATCCTAATAGAATGCGAAATTATGTACCAAATCTACAAGATCCTAACAGAATGAGAAGATGGTGAAGTAAATCAATTAGAATATATTTTCTTCCCTTGGGCTGTTTGTGAATTATTGTCTATTATCTTCTAACTGTTTTGATTCTTTTTCTCTCACAAATCAAATTAAACAAAAGTCCATAATAAAGCATAACAATAAGTTATAAAAAAAAAATTATACTTATGAAATGCATAATTTTTTTTTTAAAAAAAAAGAACACATAATTTGAAATACTAACCTTGTTTGAAAATCTTTAATGAAATCCACAAGTAGATTCAGATTTGATGCATCCGAGTGTCCCCTGATACAGGCTGCAAAAGTTCTGGCCATTATATGAAAATTCTCTCTTATTTGTCTTGCAGCAAGACTTGGAACAGAACTTTTTGGCTGCAGGGATATGCTCACAAAACACCCTTCAACATTTTCATTTCTTCTCCGGATAACCAAATCTCTTTCATGAAATTGAGTAATATAGTAGCCAGAGGAATGAATAAAATCTAATGCCGCACAATAATTGAGAAGGATCAATTTCAATTGCCTACAACTCAGATCTCTAGCACTGTCTAACCTCTCAAAATTTTCATAATAGAAACAACCGCGTCCAAATTCATTCAAGCGGAAATATTCTCCTTTTATGATATTATCATGTTTCCATGAAATTGAACATTGATAGAAAAAAGCTTCGTCTGTGTATGACCTGCCAACAACTGCATGAACTATTTTCATCTTTAAAACTTCATGCATTTCTAAGCCCTTATCTATTTCCACGTCATATAATTCATAATCATCATTAGACGCTATCAGAACAACGCTAGTAATGGATAATTTTAATGGAGCACCTGAAACATGCAAATTGAAATTTTAGTATACTAAAAAAAATCAATATTTTGACTAAAAATATTAATTAAATTTAAAATATTACTCACCCGCTTCCATAATTGTTGATGTTGATAAAATAACTGCAAAGCAATCCCAAAAATAGGAAGAATTATTATCCAGATTAAGCACAACATTACTAAGCTAAAGTATTTTTTGGAGATTTCAAGAGCAATTATTTTTAAAAGAAGAAGAAGTTGATAATAAATATTATTAGGAGTTTTCTTTCTAATATATGGAAGAAAAAAATAGAAAAGTCAAATGAGAAAATTTTATAAATATTTTAGACATATTCATTTGAAACTATTTGTTTATAAACAAATAACAATACAAGAAATCACCCCCAAAAAAATAATAATAACAATATAAGAAATGAACAAGAAATTTACATACAGTTATGCCCGCTCTGTGAGAAGGTACCCGAACAAGTTCAACAAGAGATGGAAGAGGCGATAATCAGACAATGCAATGCTTGGAGAGTGGATGGCAGGGACAGAACTCTGGAGCTTCTTTGACTGACTTAAAGATGGGGGTGTGCCCAAAATATGGCTGGAGCTAAGGGGAGTTCGAGAAGCTATATGGTTATGCTTTTATTATGGTGTGGTTCTTTGTAGTGCTTGGTGTTACTGCACTTGGTCAGGGAGTTTCAATAAATAATGTGAAGTAGGTGGGTAGAGTAAATGATGAGTTAATCCCCATTTTAGTGCCCGAGATTGGCGGCTCGCACTAAAATGGTCCCTGAGATACTGATTGCACTAAATAGGTCCCCGAGTTTGTAAAAAGTGCACCACGTTAGTCCTTCTGTTAAAATTAGAAAAACGGCGATAGTGGACTCGAGCAGCCTTGAAAGGAATTTCAGCTTGCTTAGGAGAAGTGTTTTCCGTCAAGAATCTTCTCAATATCCTCTTTCTTGAATTGGAAATTATCACAACTACTAAGGGAAGATTCAAGGAGGATTCTGATAGAATACGACAACTTGTCTGTGATCACAAATAATAGTGGACATCTTTAGCAAGTGACTAAACCAAATGCACAATTATGAAGAAGGGTTAAACCAATATCAAAACATTTTTTTAAACCAAAGTTCAGTTACAACCATGGCTTAAGCCAAGGAAAGAGATCAAAGCAGTTGTAATACACATTAATTATAAGGCAAAATTGAAATTCCACGATCCATTCAAGCAAAAAATGAAATATTCAAATCATTGCTAAAAAATAAGAGAAACAGAACATAAAATAATAAACCCAAAGATGAAGAAGAAAATAGCAGCATCAAGCAAAACCTCAGTCATCTACAAAACCCTAATCATCACACTAACATATTTTCATAAAAACAGAGCAAACCAAAACCCCCAAAATGAACCAAACCCTAACACAGACTATATTTTTAGAAGACAAAAAACGAAAACAAATCACTAACCTAGAATGTGGAATGATCAGTCCGAAGGGTATATGCATTTCAATGTTGCCATTTTTTTAAAAAAAATAATAATAAAGAACCCCTGTTACTGACATGAGAACAGAGCAACTAAACCCCCAAAATGAAGCAACCCTAACACGAGCCATAATCCAAAAACAGCATAACTAAAACTAAAGGATAACAAGAAACATGGTTGATCAGTAACAATGGAGTTAATGCATTTCAATATTAAAGATTTAAAAAAAAAAATCTCGGAGCATACCTGGCGACAGTGCCCGTGACGAGTGATGAAGGACGGGGATGAGGCAGCCGTAGAGCCTTGATCGATGACGGCGATGAGGCAGTGTGTGTTGATGCTCCCTCGAGCCCTATCTTGCAGCCATGGAGTCTGACTTCGCTTGGAAAAAAAGAAGAAGAAGAAAAAGATGGTGTTTGAGTGAATGAGAGACTGTAAAAACTCAAGACGCTCCTGGTCCTGGGTTGAGAGGTTGAAAACTACGTGGTTTTGGTTTCTCATTTATAACTATAGCTAAACGACGTCGTTCAGACCAATCCGGTGCGGCACTAATTGGACGCGTCACTAACGCCGTTTTTCTATCTTTAACGGAAGGACTAACATGGTGCACTTTTTACAAACACGTGGACCTATTTAGTGCAATTGGTATCTTAGGCTGTGTTTGTTTTCAATGGACAGGACACTGAGACATAGACACTGATTACACAAATTGTTTGGCGACAGAGACATGGACACTGGATACATTCTCAGCGTCCACTTCTGAACGAAGGACAATGATGGACACCGAATTTAGGAGGATGAAATGTGACTTTTAATATTTTTTTCTCTTTCTATTTACAAAACTTCTTTATTATTCCATCATTACCCTTTCAAAATCAGCCATGCTAGGTAACCAATAAAAATTCAGCCAATATCAGCCAACAACTTAAATTGGATGTTCTATTTTTTTTATGTTTCGGATGTTCTCTATTTTTAAGTTTTGGATGTTCTGTTTCTAAAAAAAATAAAGTTGATTGATGTTGCTTTAGATTTCGGATGTTATATAGCTTCTATTATGGATGTTCTATAAACAGTAGTTTCGGATGTTATATTTTTTGTTGGCTAAAAAATTATTGGTTACCTATACTTTTCTTTTTAAAATAATAAAAATATCATTTATATTAAATTTTAGTGTCCATATATGTCATGTCCATTATTGTCAAACACACTATAAAGACATTAAATTTTACTTTCTATGTCTTATGTCTTATTGTCTCTGTTTTAGTGTTTTGTTCTGTCCTATTCTTATAAATAAACGTAGCCTTAGGGACCATTTTAGTGCAAACCGTCAACGTCAAGGGCAAAAATGGGGATTAACTCGTAAATGATTGTGCGGAGTATGAAGGCAGAGTAGGTGGGTAGAGTATGAAGGCAGAGTAAATGAGTTTTTTCTTCTTTTTTTTTTCACACAAAATATTTTTTTTTACTTGCTTTCACATAAAAAACCAACATAGGTACCATATGAAAATATGCACGCCAACATGGATAATAAATGATACAGAGCGTTTGCAAATTTTGCACACGCAATGATGAATTCATGAATCACAGAATCGGCCAAATTTTTAATTAATTTTTTAAATTTTAAACTCTACAATGCTTTTAATTTGAACTTTTGATTAGAATTAATTTATTAATTATTCATATCTATAAAATAATTATTTTTATACTAAAATTATGTTTAAGAGAGACACTTATAAGAACCACCGTAACCACTAGAAACAAATGGAGCATTCAAAATAGGAGAATATGAAATTGATGCCAAAACATTAGTGTAATAGTGTATGTTAATGCATGGGTGATTTAAGGAGACCCTTAAATATAGAGAGATCCATAGTTTTGTCCCGATATATTTTTCAAAAGTTCAATTAATTTTAGGAGTCAAGATTTTGAATTGATTTCATTTGGTTTTGGTATTCTGAAAGAAAAATTTGTCCTCGGTTGAATATAGGAGTTGTACCTGTGGAGATTATAATTGTTAATTTTTTTTGGGCTTTATTGGGAGATACCAATTAGGATGAAAGACTTCAATAATAATGAGATCAAATCGAGAATTATTTATAGCAAAAAGATTTTTTTTCTTAGAATCAATAATTATGATCATATTTGAATAATTAATTAATGATATTTAGGTCATAAAAAATGTAATTAGGCTCTATATGGTAGGCAGAAATTTAACTAGAGACGTTACTATCTAAATATATTTATTTATGACCTAATTATAAATAACTACCATTAATTAATTAATTAATTATTCAAATATAATAATAATTCTTGACCGGTAAGAAAAAGAAAATTCTTTTTGCTATGAACAATTCTGGATTTGATTTCATTATTATCCAAGTCTTTCATTCCAATTGGTATTTCCCAATTAAACCAAAAAAGAAAAGGGAAGATTAGCAATTATAATGTCCACAGCTGCAGCTCCCACATGATCAACCCATTTTCAACTCAAAATATTGTTTCTGAAGGGTTATTAAGGTATAATATATATTAAAATAAAATTTTAGTGATTAATTTTAATATTTGAATAGAATTTTTAATTTATTTTATGTCAAATAAAAAATTTATTTCAATCTAAAATAAAAATTTATTTCGGTGTTAATTTTTATATTATTTAACATAAATATTATACTATTTTTTTGTCTTTCAAATATTTTCCTATTTCTTAATAAAAATATTTTATTTTTTATATTAGATGTTATATATATAAAATTATAAATGTTATAAGTACAAAATTATGAATTATATATTTTGAAATATTTTTCTATATATTGTTATAAAATAAAAATGACATAAATGAACAATTTTATATAAAAAAAAGTGATTAAATAATACGAATAACTAAAATATTTATAGCTAAAATAAAATAAAAATGGCATAAATGAAATTCAAATATATATATTTTTTTGGTATTATGAAATTCAAATATTTAATTTATGGGACTAACTACTACCCTAACCAGGAACAGGATTTACTTGATTATTTCCCCACATCTTTTTTTTTTGGTATAATTTCCCACGACATTCTTTTTTTTTTTTTTCTGATAATAAGAAGGGATAAAAGTCCGAAAGCACTAATTACAAACTAATCGGGGTATGAAAACCCCTCTTAATTGCCATTTGCTCATATACTATTTTCCTTTTTTATCAGCAGAAAAAAAGGGCCAAACCCACCGTTGGAAATCAGTTACAAAAGAACTTAACGAGAATCTTACACGGCCCAGTCTTCATCTAGTTGGGGGCTATTCCATAAATAATTTTTCATCTGAGTGGCACTCTTCCATTATACATTAATAAGTGTGAAGGTGTGCAAATCACACAAACACCAAGAAACCTTCAATATTCAGTCGAGCCTCAAAGGAGGGCTCATTTTTCGAGCCCTACTGAGTAATTCACCTGCCAAGAATATGATAGAACTTAAAACTATTCTTGTGTGATTTGTTTAGCACATCAACATGAAGAAAATAAATCCTAATTCCTAATAATTTTTCTCTAGAGAAACAAACACCCTTTATTCGGAAAAGTTGGTTAGGGTAACAGTAAAATTTTCACCAAGAAAAACTCAGTATGATTATGATGATAGTACCCTATTCCGCGGCTGCCGCAGCTAGAAAGGTGCTTCTTAGCTCTTCTGTGCCTACCGCAAGTAGGGTAGTAATTTGCAATTCAGATTTCATAAATATCAGGAATCCTAAATATCATGCTTTTTATTCGATGTGTAGACTGTTTGAACTCTGAACGCAACATAGTTGTACTTGTACATAATTCTTAATATAAATATATATAGTTTTATTAAATATGTACATATAAAAAATAATACTAAATATATATATATATTTTAATAAACAAAATACAGTAAACTAAACTCCATAACAAAACACAATAATAAACTTTTTAAAAAAAAATAATATACTTAATTCATTTATTTTTTTCATTTCTATTTTTTGAGTAAATTTAAACAAAATATAATAATAAACTTAATTTAAGTTTTGCCTCACAATTTTTGTATTTCTCCTAAATATAGTCTTAAAATGCTTGATGAAATGCTACCTCACCAAGTGTTTGATGAAATGCTTTATAGAAGATTCCTACACCATCTTCTAGGGGTGAGTAAAACCGATCCGATCCGAATAAAACCGACAAGTCGAACCGAAAAAATCGATAACTGAAAAACCGAAAACCAAAAAAACCGATTTTTTGCATTTTTGCGGTTTTTATCGGTTCGGTTTTCGGTTTTGCATCCCAAAACCTGAACCGAACCGAACCGGACTAGTGATTGTAAATGTGATGTTTTAAAATTTTAAATGTAGCCTCCTAATTTCTAATAATCACACTATAGCCCCACATAAAAAAACCCTAAAAACACTTCACACTCACTCTCCACACACCCACTCCCGACACAAGCACCCAACGACGCTACTCCTCGTCTCCTCCTAACTCCAGTACTCCCTCACCCAGTCACCCACCCGGCCACCCCTTTCACACTCACCCTCACCGTCCCTGTCAGCGCCGTCCGTCGCGGAGACTAAAGGCTCACATCGCCGAGTCAATTAAGGACCGCTGCGCCGCCTCGCGGCTGCACCGTCCGTGCGTCGCAGCCCGTCGGAGTCGCACAGGCTCGCTGCGCCCTCTGTCCGTGCATCGCAGCCACGTCTCACTTCGCCACTGCGCCGTCCCGCCGTGAGTCGCAGCCCCGTCGCCGTCAAGTGCTCACCCCTACTGGCGTTAACTGCTCCCTGTTCGGACCAGCATTCAGCAACTAGCAAGTCAGCATTCAGCGCCGACGCATCCAGCATTCAGCAACTAGCAAGTCTCTGAGTTCTGACCATGGAACCTCAGGTAATAGTCTATGGTTTTAGAATTTTTCATGTTTGATTATACATTATTAATAAATTTTTGTTAATAAATTTTTATTCTGATTATGAATTTGTTGATTATACATTATCAATAAATTTTTGTTCCCTGTTTCTTTGCTGATTATACATTATGAATAAATTTTTGTTCTACTTTTGATAATTTGATTAGGGATTAAAATTATTTGAAGTTATTTTGCTTCTGATTAGTGATTAAGATAAACTTCTCTTGTTGTTGTTCCTAATTGCCTAATTGATCTCAATCTTCCTGCTCCTGTTGATGACTAATGAAGAAGGAAAGGATTGCATCAATTTCCATCATCAGTTCAAGGTAGCTGAAATTTCTTGGAATGTTTTTCTTTTATTTTATTTTTTCTTTTCTTTTTTGTCATTATTCTTCATAGTTCATACCATGACAGCAATTATTACTACAATGTATGCAGCTAAGAGGGTAAATGATTTTGGTTTCTTAATATTCCCTTTATATCATTCCTTCCTTTCATTTGGTAGTATAAGAAGGTAGTATCTTTTGTTTGTTATTATCCTTTTCATGTTAATGGAACAGGACAATTCGGTAGTCTCAAAATTGAAACTCTTGTTTTTTCTTTTTCTATATCCTACTGCTACACTATTCTTCTGAGTATTCCCTTCCTTTCCTTCTAAGTCATGACTTCAGATATGAACATCTCCTCTATTGAAATGTAAATGTAAATGTAACATAACTTTTACTGCATACTTCAGCTTTAATATCTTAGTTTAGTTCATCTTTGCTAAACTAGTATCTCATCTAGTTTTTCTTAATTTTTAATAGTGTGAGAGTGTTTTGCTTATGCCATTGGCCGTTGCTTTCAGGTACTTGCAATTGCTGACTTGCTGTGGCTGTTTTGGTTGGAAAAATATTTATTTTGTTTGGCTGTCTTGTTCTAGTCAAATTGTTGAAATTGATTATTTAAACTTGTTAGTTAGTGCATTAACTTATTAGTATTGGACTATTGGTGTTTGCTTATATTGGTTACAATTGTTAAGTTCTTAACTTGTTATGTATGAGATTGGTGTTGGCTGGACCAAACTGTTGAGATTGGTTGCTTGTTGCACTTTGGTTTGGTTGGTTATTCTATGAAGACTGAAGAGTGTTGCAAACAGGTTATTTTATGATTAGTGAAAGAATGTTAATTTTTTTTATTAGAGTTGAGTTGAACTAGGTTGAATTATTCAACCATAAGCAACTATAACACTCATGAATGGAATTTGCATGTTCAGTACATGTCTCTTCTTCCGGATTGTTATTTATTTTAATTAAAATGGAAAATTGAAAAAACCGAACCAAACCAAACCGATATGTATTGGTTTGGTTTGGTTTGATTATTTTTTTTCAAAATAACCGAACCAAACCGAACCACAGAAATTTAGTTACATCGGATTGGTTGAGTTTTCCTACATAACCGAACCAAACCGCATCTATGCTCACCCCAACCATCTTCCTAAATTTCAATTAATCATTGCATCTTCAAAACTACACGTGCTGTTGCATGCGTTACCTTCCTCTCGGGGATGGGGTTCTTCTGTTTTGCTTGCTAAAAGTTTCTTGGAATTTTGTGATTTAACAAGTTCTGTTCTCTTGTGTAGTCATGCATTTCATGCATTAAACACAGCCGAAGTCTTTGTTTCATGAATTGTGATAGTGATACCCTTCTCCTTTTCTTCTTTGACACCAGGATAAGCAGAAGCAGGCAGACAGAAGCTTAAAATATATGCGTTACCATTGACAACCTTGTTTCCTGCTTGATTGATTGCTTCACAGTGAAGTTATCAAAATGCTATATCTCCAAACTACTGCCCTTCCTAGATGTTCTTCTCCTTTTTGTGCAACAAAAATGAATGCCTGTTTGCGTCCATTCTCATCGGTTAATGTTCAGAACTTCAGTTTAGAATCTACTCATGCCTTTACTCGTTTGGGAACCTTGTTTCATTCCCCTGTATCTATCCATCACACTCGCACATTATTATCTTGCTATGCTTCAGGAGAATCTCCTTCAAATACTGAATCTGATTCTGAACCTAAACCTGGCTCTAGCAGAAGAGCTAGGCCTAAGGCAAGAACGCAGTCTTCAAAAGACGTGGCAGCCGGCAATGGTGAAATAAGTTCTACCGATGCCTTCCCTACAACAATTCCAAGGAAGCCAAGGCGTGGTCGTAGAAGTGAAGCGATGGCCGTGGAAGATTACATACGTGGTTCGCTTGAACGCACATTTGAAACAATTCGGCAGCAAAACTCAGATGTTTTGGAGGTTCAGGAAAACATAATGAGGGATAGTGACCGTGGCGATGCTGAATCCGAAAGCAGCGATGATAATGATGGTGAGGAGGAGGTGAAGAGGGACAACGAAGACGACAATGACAGGGTAAAGAATATGGTGATTGAGGAAGAAAGTGAAAACTGGCCAGTGGATGCAGATGTTGGGTGGGGAATAAGAGCTTCTGAGTATTTTGAGCAGCATCCAATCAAGAATGTCGTGGGAGAAGACGGTTATGTAATTGATTGGGAAGGAGAGACTGATGAATACTGGGTGCAGGAGATCAACTGTTTGGAGTGGGAGAATTTTGCTTTCCATCCTAGCCCATTAATTGTCCTTGTATTTGAACGCTATAACAGGTAAACTCTCCTATTCTTTCTAATATAGTATATCTTCATTCACTAATAAAGGAAAAAGCATAGCAATTAGCAACCAACCTTCGGTGTTTGCAATTGTTGTTCCACAGAGCAAGTGATAACTGGAATCTTTTGAAAGAGCTAGAGGAAGCAATCAAGGTATATTGGAATGCCAAAGATCGGTTACCTCCTCGGGTATGATCAATCATTTTTTCTTATAGCTCAGCCTCTAACTTGCTAAAATCCTTAGACTGCAGTTCATATAATGCCCCAGCATTTTCTGTTTATAGGCTGTTAAGATTGACATCAACATCGAGAGAGACTTGGCTTATGCCCTGAAAGTTAATGAATGTCCTCAAATTTTATTTTTAAGGGGGCACAAAGTAGTGTACAGGGAGAAAGGTGAGATTGCTGCTCTTTCTATTCGCATTTTAAACAGAGAAATCATTTTTACATTCATTCTACCTTGTTGTTGAGCAGATTTATACCTCATTCGATGTATATAATAGATCATAGTATTTTGGTTGGTTTCCAAGACAACATTGTCGTTGTTTAAGGTTTTTCTTTTTCATAATGAAACACTGCTCCTGATGCCATTGCAGAACTGAGAAATGCTGATGAGCTGGTTCAGATGATTGCATTCTTCTATTACAATGCAAAGAAGCCTGCCTGGATTGACGACAAGGCCTTGCCACGTTTTCGTTTTTAATCATAGAAATTTCAGGAATGTCAGGTAGTCCTTGTCAACTTGAATTGTCTTTGTTGTGAAACAATCAAAAGCTGCAGCAATATTTGTTTCACTGTGACCTTGTATTAAGGAAAAGTAAATAACTGAGATGAGTTTGTGTAATCAAATTTGCTTGTGTTATATAGTTACCACTTACCATAACAGATGTTTTCAAAATATTAAAACGCTAGTTTGCATTGACTCTTAATAGAGTTTACTTTTACTCCCACAATACACTGGACACTGGTGCCCCTTTTTTTTCCATGCCATATGCATAAATTGGAAAATTCTATGAAATATCTAATTTCGAAGGATATATATTTTTTTTCTCAAGAAAAAAGTGAGAATATTGTCT
This sequence comes from Stylosanthes scabra, assembly GCA_036250425.1. Classification (NCBI taxonomy): domain Eukaryota; kingdom Viridiplantae; phylum Streptophyta; class Magnoliopsida; order Fabales; family Fabaceae; genus Stylosanthes; species Stylosanthes scabra. Next base: position 66,724 of record JASCZI010030333.1, read on the forward strand.
TTTATTTTGTCAAGGAAAAGATTTCTTTTTCAAAGAATAAAATTACTTATGTTGGTCTAGTAGGAATTCTTAATTTATCCTCCTAATTATTTTTTTAACATTTTAAAGAACAAAAAAATATAAATATAGATGCTATATTTTAAAAACATAAAAGGATAAAAATGTTTAAAACTTTTTTTTACTTAGAAATCAAGAGGACAATTAAGAAGATGAGTTAGGCTCAAAATATTTTTTTAATAATTAAATGAAAGAGAACATTATGATTATGATTGTTATTAGGTTTAATTATCCTACTAGTCTCTATAGTTTCACCAAATTTTTAATTAGGTCCTTATACTTTTTTTCTTTTCAATTGAGTCTCTATACCATTTTCAAATTTGTAATTAGGTCTCTATTAACAATAAGTGTGAAAGAAAACATTTATAAAATGTGAATTTTCTATTATTCTCGTACGTTGCACTTTACGTAAGGCTTATATTTATCTAGATATATTTGTTATTTACTTTTTTTTATCAATATTCCTTGAAAATATTTTCAATTTGCATGAATGAAAGTTGTATATGTTTAGGAAGCTTAAAGCATGTTAAAAAAGAGGGAAAATATTTATTTTATTATTTTAAAATATAGAGAAATGTCTTATTTAGCAAGTTAGTTATTAGTTTTTGTGATATCTTCAATATAAAGATGAAATTTTTCGTTAATTCTAACATTTTCATCAGGGACCTAATTACAAAATTTTAAACAATATAGAGACCTAATTAAAAGGAAAAAAAGTATAGAAACCTAATTAAAAATTTCATGAATATATAGGACCTATGAATTAATTTAACCTTGTTATTATTCACTAGATCTAGATCATGGGTGTTGTGCAAGTTGTGACACCTATCTAGATCCATATTTGGTGCTGCTTCTGAATAACTGAATAGGAAAGTGATAGCTTTTGTTGTCTTTGTTTTTTTTTTTTGGTAATTTGTTGTCTTTGTAAATACGTGATAATATATTTATAAGGTTAATTGCATTATTTAAAAGCCTGCTTTATATCGTGATAATAATTTCTACAAAATATGGTTACACTTACACACGACTACAAGTGAGTGAAGGTGACGTATCTTCTGCGCCATATACCTACCCACTTCTGTCATATTTTATCAACCACCGAAATTTTGTAATATAAAAATAAATAAATAAAATAATTATATCGTTAGTATGTAATTTGCTACAATTTTTTTCTTTTAATGTTAGAAGAGGTTTGACTTAAAATTTCTTACAACATAAAAAATGTAATGTCAGATAAATTACACTTCACCAACTAATTTGCTACTAATCTATTCTTCTGTTGTGCTGGCTTAAAAATAAAAAAGTAAATTAAACTAACTAAACCATTTTCACATTTATTATTTGGCCAAGTCTCCGGTGGCACACTTTTGATGAGTAATCGTGGCCAGTAAGAGAGAGATCAATCGCTAGATGACACGTGATGTGGTGAAAAAGCTGTGGTCAAAGGATAGTATGAGAGCGTTGATTAATGAGTGATTTGATGGCAATGACAGATAGGTAAATGTAACAAAATGAAGTAAAGCATTCCCAATGGGTCAAGCTGATTGTGGATTAGCAATGTGGGCCATGTGGCTATTGTTTTTAAGATGAACTTGGAATCCCAAATAAAAAAAAAATAATGAACGTGCAAAATCGAGACAAAAGGTAGGAAGCCTGGGTGGTAATCCTTGGAAGGAAAGATTTTGGTGTTGAATGATCAGACTTGATTGGGATTGTTCTTGGTGATGCTTATTTATGATTACCCCTTTCTTCTTCTTGTTGAGGTATATGCGGTTTGGTTCGAATTTGAATGGGAGTGTTATATGGAGATGGTGACGAGGATGATGACGACGACGACGGTGATGAAGTTGAAATTGAACCTAATTTGACATGCTTAGGTTCTTGATTATAGCTTGACATTCTGTTAATGATTCTAATTGTAGCGTTACTTGCAATTGCTTGACGAATTTTGATGCAAACAGTGGGATTTGAATTTGAGGTGTTGTTTTTGTCCATTAGTGAGGTATAAGGTTTTCTCTAAGTCTAACTAATAGATTTTTTAGGGTTTGGTTGGTGCAACACTTACAAGAGATCTAAGAGCTTGTTTTATGGAGATTTATGAGGTTATTCTTAGTGCGAAAGGAAAAGGCGGGAAAGACAACGATATTTTATTAAAAAATGAAAAAAAAAGGAATACAAGTATCTACTTTTGAAAATTTTGATCCTTTGTGTTGATAAGATTCCTAATAGGCACTAATGTTATGGCTTTTTTAGAAAAAAAATGTAAGTTTAATCTACACTATTAAATAATTGGATGATTATGGTTTTATTAGAGTAAAATATTTTAATCATATATTTAAATAATGTTAGAATATAGTAAATTTATAAAAAAATAAAATCGGCACAAAATTATATATCTGGCCGCATTCAAAAATGTACTCAAAAGATACCAGATTTTTTAAGTCTAATTTTTTCCCTTACTTTTGTATGTATGGTTTATGTGTTTTCTTAATGTGCATTTATTGTGAGAAATTGAAATTAAAATATATATTTAATTGTATTATGTGAGATAAATTTTAGTTTTTTCATTATTTTAATACTGTGCTGGCGTGAATAAATCACGATATTATTTTACTAGAGTACATGAATTATTAACAAATTTAATAAAAGACATACCACCAAAGAATGAACCTATTTCACAAAATACACAATTATCCTCTTGTTTTAAGAGAAAAATAATAGATTGAATAATTATACATATTTAGTAGGACTGTATCATGTAGTATTAAGAGAAAATCAAAATAAAATTGAAAGATAAATAATTGTTTCTTTTATATAATAATCATAATAACGTGTTTTTTAATTTGGTTAAATTTCAATTGTTACCAACTTGTATAGTTATAAATATTTGGTAGATTTTATTATATAGTATCAAGTGAATGTTATGAACAAAATTAGAAGTTGCACAAAGAGCTAAAACAATTACATATTTTATGTCTAATATAATAGATTTTTAATTATAATATAATATATTTTACAATACCACTACACATCCAAGTGATTTGATTAACCAAATCAAACCAAGCATTTTTTACCCACTCACACAAAGGCGCGTGTGTTACACGCTCTATTAACAACAATGACATTTGAAATTCGCTGAGAAACGGTTTTGGAAGGTTTTGATTCAGTTTCTCCTTCACTTTCCCACAAAAAAGGGAAACCGTATCACATTAAAATCACAAAATCAAAACCACCAACAACACGAAACAGAAGAGAAGACTCGAATAGGACTCGAAGAAACACCCAAGAAAAATCGAAGACTTCACTGCGAGAAATCAAGGTTAGTGTAATCATTGTTCATAGTCTTCAAAACTCGTTTCTGTTTAACGCATTGTAACATCGTTCTTCCAATAATCGCTTGTTTAGGGTTTGCTTTTATTACGGGTTCGTTTCTACTTGCATTTGGATTTCGTTTCTATTTTGTGAGTCTGGTTAAGTGTTGTTGGTCGGTTTTCATTGATTGGCCATTGTGTTTAATGGGGAACGAATTTAATTTGGGAATGAAGGTGAATTTAGGGTTCAAAATCGTTTCTTGATTGCGTTCCCATATCTGCTTCCGTATTCAAAAGATGAAATTAGGGTTTATATTGGTATTGAGAATGTTGCTGTTTTTGGGAATGAGAATGTTCATTGCTTTTCTTATATTCCGTTTCTGGTTTTTACTGTGATTCCGTTTCTGGTTTTCATTCTGATTCCGTTTCTGTCTTTAATTCATATTCCGTTTCTGTTTTTTATTGTGATTCCGTTTCTGGTTTTCATTCTGATTCCGTTTCTGGTTTTCATTCTAAAATAAAGACGTCCACAAATTTTTCCAAGGCAAGACAGCAATGGAACTCACGGAATTGCTACAGACAACACCACTTGACATTGAAGAAAACAGAAAATTGTTCATGCGGGCGTTTATCCTTTTCATTCAGAAGGCCTTCCTCCTTCCAAACTCAACAGCAAGAATAGTTCCGACAGCTCTGACAACAATATTTGATTTGGAGAACATAAGAAAAAGGAACTGGGCACTCCATGTACATGACTTCTTGATCCTCAAGTTAAAGAAGGCCAAGCAAAACAACGCTGCTGCGATACATGGATGCGTATATGTTCTCATGATCATTTATTTTCATGAGACACAGTTTGGAGAGAACTCAAAGGAGGTTGAAGCACGGGCACCGTGGATAGCGTACTGGAAAGGCGACATGCTTAAGAAAATATTGAAGCAAGAAAGAACTCATGAGGCAGTAAGTTCTTCATAAACCGTTTCTGTTTATATTGTAAATTCCGTTTCTGTTTTTGTTTGTGTGATGTTATTTCTATTTGGAATCCTTTTTTCTGTTACAGGGACTACTCAAAACAGGAGAGATGATGGCTAAGAAGGACATATCGAAGGGAAAGAATCCAACCATGAGGGTTCCCCCATCAAGAAAAGATTCTGATTCAGACTCGGAAGCTACTGAGTCAAATCTGACAGCAGAATCTGAGCCAGGTGTAGAACCAGAACCAGAACCTGAGCATGATGCTCGCGATGAACCACCACCACAAAGAGAGATAAGGAGCAAGAAACGGAATGATCGTGCTGTTGTAGGATCAAATGTACCAG
>JASCZI010030333.1:90727-101057 GCA_036250425.1 Stylosanthes scabra
TATTTGTTTACTTGATTTCTTATTTTGCAGTATTTGTGAATGGAAAATTCTGCAAAGACCCGAAACTTGTAGTGGCCGAAGATATCATCAATTATCATCAATTATCATGCAAAACCATTTTTCAATTTTAAATTAAAATAGAAAATTGACAAGAACAACCATTTCTTCTTTTAAAAATCTGCATGTTTTGATTATGCATGTTTTGGTTCAACATCTCAAATTATCATGGAAATACACTAAAATAATCACAATCTACATCTCAAATTCAAACCATTTTCAATTTTAAATTAAAATAAAAACCAAGACCACAAAAATCAAAAACAACATCTCAAATTCAAAATAGTGTCATGGAAATCAAACAAATTATATAACTAGCATTAGTCCTTGTTAGAATAATAAGCAAGATCACCTGAATTAAACTCATACACATCAAGAACGAACCATATATATCACTCAAATCAGCAGCAACAACATAGGCTTCAAACTAATTCTGAATTTGACTAATCAACTAATTTCTACCGATTTAGCAATCACAAATTATCATGCATATACACTAAAGTTATCTAAAAGTCAGATCTCACAAAATTAATTAAAACCTAATTAAATATTTGTCAATCAAAATCAAATCAAGCACATGCAAATCATTTCAAATCGACAAAATAGAAACCAAGACCACCAAAATCAGAATCAACATCTCAAATTCATATTAGTGTCAACTATGCTTATCATCCAAAACAGTTAGGACTTATCACTAATTTCAGCTATGCTTATCATCCGAAACTAATTAAAATTAGATTTCGCGCAGAAAAATAGAAACGAAGGAAATCAACCGTGGTTTAACAGATTTACTCACCTTCGTTGAAGAACGATGAAGAACGACGGCAGTTGAAGGATGTTGATGGCGGTTGAAGGATGTTGCCGGTGATTTAAAGGATGTTGACGGTTTGTCGGCGGTTGAAGGACGAAGGTGAAGAAGATCGGCGGTGGTTAATGTAGACGGTGATGATCGGTCGTTGATGTAGACGAATGTGAAGATGGTTGTGGAAGAAGACAGTGATGATGACGGTGGTGATGGTAGGGTTCTTTTACTGCTGTAAATGGTTTTTGGATGATAGTGGTGGTGAAATGTGTGAAGTTAGGTTAGATGCTGGGTTGAGTGGATAATAGGGGTTTGGGTTGGACAAGAAATCATTTTTGGTGATAAAGTGGGTGGGTTGGGCTGGGTTCCTTTTTGTTTGGTGATAAGTTGGGTGGGTTGGGATGGGTTCCGTGTTTTTGGCAATAATTGGGTGGATTGCTTGGATTCCGTTTTTTTATTGGCTACGTGTGGGCCCTTTATTGTGGGCTCCGTAGCATTACTGTTATTGGAAATATACATGATGAAAAGTGAAAATTTAACTTAAGAAAATTTAAGTTGAGGGTGACGTACATAACAAGTTTATGTTTATTCTCATTGATGTTGATGATCCGCTCCAATAATGAAATGGGTCCAAACAGGATCAGTCCAACAATTCTATTTAACACATGACTAAATAACACAACAACCAACAAGTATTTATAACGATCTATTTAATTCATATTAAGATAAATGAAGTTACAAATGACAAATTTAAATGTCTTATTGTAACCGCCAACCAAGGATTCATATCCTATATTTGCATCTATAAATACATCACTCTAGTCTCAAGTTATGATATGCAATCTTCTCCTTCTTATATTTTATTTTCTAATACACTTTTACTGACTTGAGCGTTGGAGTGGCCTTGCAGGTCCACCTCCCCACCGTTCCAAGCTTGGTCAACCTCTTGAAAGTCGAGTCCGTCCTCTTTGAAGCCAAACGATCTGAGGAGGACCTATTTGAGAACACTCATATTTTTAATATAAGACCTAATTTCTTTTTTTTTTTTCCGGAACTTTATGACTTTGACATATATATTGACACCTTAATAAATAAAAGAAAGACAAGCAGAACTTTTATAAAGAGTATCACCAAACATCAGGTTTTTCCCCATTTAATAAAAAACATAGAACAATTAACTTTAAGTCAACTTATTTATATTAAGCTAATCATGTACAAATTTTTATACCGTTTAAGTCAATTTAAGTATTTTTATTTCTTTGCTAACATTTATACTTTTAGATTTTATGTGCTACAAATGTTAGCACAACAATTCCATTAGATTTGTCGATAAGCTATAGTTCATATAACATTATTTGTTTTATGTTATAAGAAATCTCAGAATTGAGACTCTCCTTAAAAACAAAAGAAATATTCCATGGGACTTAACGCGACACCCTACGTTGGCCCAATATCGATCAAACATTGACCCGAATACCAGAATCCCATTAGGACCTAGCTGGACCAAATTATTGGGGAAAGATTTGATACGATTCCTTGATGAATAGGATCACCCTTATAAAAGGATCCCCAGATCGGAGAGTGCCATTACTCCTAGAAAACGTTATAAAAGGGGAATCTTCTTCTCCTTCCAGGTATGATCATACACACAACCCTAACCCTAACCCTAACTATATCCCTCGAAAGTTTTAGAGACTTGGGCGTCGAATTTATTTGCATGTACACTCTCATTGTTCACAAACAAGCCACTAAAGCACTTATTCCACTGTTATCGGAGGTGTTTTCTATTGTATACAAATATTTTTTGTGTCGTAGGTTTTTAATACTTCTATCTTGTGCTTATATGCTTCAATTTATATTAGTTTCGATGAAAATTTATATATATATATATTTTTGTCGTTAAACTATGAAATACTAGAAAAAAAAACTACATATCTTATTTTGTTGTTAAACTTAGATTTATGTCCATGTGGAACACATTTTGAACATGATACATTGTTTAAGATTAATTGATTTTTGCTTTAGGTAGCTCAGTCTATGAGAAGTTTCTTTTGTTCTTGTGCCCTAGTTTAGAGAAAGAAGAGTACAAGAGAAAAGCAATGACGAAGGAACAGAGAGAGATCCGATACGTCTGTTTCAAGACGCCAGACAAGGTTTATGGAATCGACATCTGCGATTTGGTTTCTACTCCGGAGGAGGAGAAGACGGTGGTGCATTGGGATTCACTTTCTCCGATTCCAGCTGCTTTCAAGGCTGATCTCCCGGCTTTCTGCACGCCGCTTGTGGAGCTCGACTCCAACTTCTATCTCCTAGGAGGTTTTCAACATCCTCGTAACGGCCGTTCTCGTTTTGGTCCTCCTTCTATCAAAGTCTTCCAACTTCAACTCGAAGAAGCTAAAGATAACAACCAGAAACACTTAACCTGCAAAGAGTCCAGCTCAATCCCTAAACCACCTCGGCCCTACGGCAAGACTCCGACCGGATATGTCAATATTAGAGGTGATTATTACTTCATCGGGTTCGGTCCTAATATTCCTATTCAAATACCGGATTTTTTCTGGGTTCTGCGGAGTAGCACACGGGACTGGGAATGTCTGCCGTCTCCTCCCGAGTTGGGCGTCACATTTTTAGACGTACTTGAAACACAATATTTTGTGTTTGGGGAAAAAATTTTTTTTCAAACAATCTGTGGGGGGAAAGAAGAAGCACAAGATGAATCCAGTAGCGGAGAGCCTATTGAAAGGGTCATATTTTATTCGTTTGACCCATTTATGGGGCTTGGAACATGGACCATCCTTGGGGAAACCAATGAATTTATAGAATCTTTTAGCTTTCATGTTGAGGGCCGGCGTCGCTTCCACCGTCCCAGTATCACGCTGCCTGTCCCAGGTATAATTATCATGAATTTCAATTTCCGTTCGTTTGTTTCCCTAATTTATGGTGGATAAAATAATTGTTTTTATTTCCTCAGCATATATGGAATTGAATTGAATGAAAATTCTTCTGTGCTTGGCCTTGAACAGATTGTGAAACTACACAATTTAGAGCACATATATGACAATAGCAGTGAAACATATTAAAGTGGATATTTGTAATTGAATTGAAATCTAGTAATTTTTTTTTTTTTTGTTACAGGACTCAGGGATTTAAGCCTGCTGCTGTCGGATTCTCACATTGAAACGTCAGATCTTTTTGTTTTTGATGCATGGAAGAATGGCTATAAAGCAACTTTACATGCTTTGCTTGTGAACCAAAGAGGTGTTCGAGTTGTCCAGCCAATAGAAGGTTGTTTTGAGGGCATCCAACCTACCTTTCGTTGTGCACATCCAGCTCTCCTCTACCTTGGCAACAACATGATTTGTGCCATGTTAGTTGGTTTCGCAACTGAACATTATTATTGCACATATCCATTGGTTGCTATTTCCGTATTTCATCTATCTATCATGGAGGATGCTATTGACATGGATCACCTTAACAGTTTTGATCCTCCAAAGGTTCAAAATTTTCTAACTGTTAAAGTAAAGAGCAAACATGTGTATTCCATGGAAGATTATTTGAAATACTATATGTACGAGGAGCAGTTCTACCCATTTTTGGATGAGATTAAGGGATTCCTTTGGGTGGAGTTAAGGGAACTGATAGATCCTCTTTCTCCTCCTTCAAAGAGGCCAAAGATCTAGAGTTATTTTCATTTTAACAACTTTTATTCATGTTTTGTTTAGGTTTCCCTTTTGTTGTATTTTTGGTTTAAGAATTAAGACTTAAGCAGATATGTTATTTCTAATTGTGTTTTGTAATGGATTTGGCTCCTCTAAACTTTACAGAAGAAAGTGAGTTAATTTACAACGTTAAATAAATGATTGAATGGTTGTGATTTTATCGGGGTAAAATATTTTAAAAAAAAAATTAAAACAAGGTAAAAGAGGGTTTTTTTTTAGTAGTATTTAATTTCTTTGAGCAACAACTTCCAAGACAATTTCGTCTCAAGTGACGCTGCTAAATCCTCACTGTATTGATTGTTTTCCTATGTTCTAATTATTTTTATTATTGTGAGTGGCTTTTCTGTAATTTTTCAAATACATGCAATATATTAAGGTGTTGCCGTAGAAACACTGTCCTAATGACTTTGTAATATCAAGTTATCGATATTGTTGTCTATTTCTTATTTTGGTGTTCTTGTGATTAATCAAAGAAACAATTAATTTTAACAAATAAAAAGATGAATTTTAATTTTTGTTCCTCTCCTTTTTCACGTAATGCAATTTTTTTTCATGTTCTTCTATGTTGTTGTCTTCTTCAATACTACCATTTGTCCTTCTCATATTATTGTCATATCAACTGCTGCTTCTTTATGGACACCCAAAAAAAAAAACTGCTTCTTCTTTATCTTCATCCTCTATAAATTATATTCAAAAAATGTCTGGATGTGTGTTATGGGTGACTATATGTCACATATGTCCCAAAAAAAAATTATTTCAATAGATTATGATAACTAGTGTTTTTTCAACAATTTTTTTTTATTTTTTTGAATTCTTAACATTCTTTTGAAAAATCTAGTGAAGAGAAAAAAAGATGAAACATTAATTTGAAATGAATCAAGAAATATTGTTTTCAACTTCTTTTATTTTAATATTAAAGGGAAAAGAACACTCGTGTAAATGTATTCAATTTCTTATTTTTGTTAGTAATTGGAATAAGAATGTCATTAAGAGCAAATTAAAAGGTGTTTGGAGTAACTAATTATTCCATATTGGTCCAATAGATCCTTAATAAGTTCATATGAATATAAAGTGAATATTTTTTATCAAAATATAAGTTAGTTAATTGACAATTGTCTAATTTTGTGAGTTGATCCAAAAATACTATGATATAATAATTGCAAAATGATTTACCAACTTAAATTTTTTTATATAAAAAAGAAATGATATTTTTTTCGATTTAGATTTTATAAAAAATAAATATAAAAAAAAATAATAATTCTATCACTGACTTTAAATATTTTATTATCATAAAAAAATTTAAAATAAATATGTTGTTGATTTAACACAGAAATACTCTAGTCGTAAATAATTTACATATTCGTCAATGATCACCTCCTTCTCAATCAAGAGGTGTCACCTAACATATGTTCATGTGTTTTTTTTTGGGTCAATTCTTTTTTTGGACAATTTTTTGGGTCAATTCAATCAACAATGTTTGTTTTTGTTAGGGGCTAACTCAGTATAAGCCCAAACAAAAACATTAAATAGAGGCCCAAAAAATTGCCTATGTATCTTGTAACCGCTAATCAACCTATTAGTCACCTTCACCAAATAAAAAAGTTATTAGTCTCCCCGTCCCAAAAAAAAAAAAAAAAAATTATCAGGCTTATGTTAAAGCTTAAAACCGATTACGCCAATGAGCTTATGATAAATTTGGGAAAACTAAGCACACATGATGAAGTTTTTTGCTGGATTTTTCTTTCCTAAAAAAAATTACTCATCACCAAAATGCATTACCAAAAAATAAATCCTAATTATCCTTATATATTGATACTTGTGAGTTGTGGCAAAAGTTGATGTTACCTTTTCATTAAAGAAAAGAAAAATAAAAAGAATAAAAACAAAAACAAAAAAGCCATAAATTTTTTTAATGTATATAATTAATAAAAAATGTTGGGTGAAACTAATTATACACCTTATATTACTAATAACACACCATTAATATTATTTTACCAAGTTATCCTTATTTTTGTTTTATTTGAAAAATTTATGTCTCCATTCACTAATTGATTATAATAAGAAAGTATATATGATATTTCACAACCTTTATCCGTTGAGATTTACTGTCTAAGTTTTTTATGGTTCAGATTTATTGATTTTTCCTTATGTGTTCCCTAATTTTTTAAGTGCACAGATGGTATTTAACCGCCTAAGTAGTTTATTGGTTTGCGCGTGAATTTGTTGTCGGTTGCTGTCCAGTGGGATAATGGAGTCTAAGCTTGGTTGGATTGAGTCGGGTCATGAGTTGATCCGGGTTATTTTTCTAAATCCTAATCCCCATCAATGGCCCCAAATTGCACAAGAACCCCATGTATTCTCCCATTTTTAATCGGTTATGACTAAAAGGCTAGTGATGCAAACTTAAGTTTGCATTATACCATTCAATTAAGTAAAATTAATTCTGAAGCTCAAACTCATTAGAATATTGTTACTTTCCAACAATGGAATTCCACAAAGCTCACAAATTTCACAAAAAAACACTTAAATTTAACACCAATAAATACCAATAAGGAAGGTGTAGTGAGACAACGCAACAGGAAGAGAGAAGCAGAGGAAGGAAAGGTGAAAGTGAATTCCTTGATTCATCTCACATGGGGATTGCTCAACCCTGATCTCTTCAATCATCTTTGCAACTTCTGCCATTGTTGGCCTCTTCAGTTGGCTGCTCCGCCACACAAGCCATCCCAACATGCAGCATTGAAATAAGTTCCTTCTTAATGTTCTTATACCTCAATAACATCATAAGCAATGGTGACCATGAGCAAAAATTGGGTCAGACTGAGACATGACTCTACAAATCAGCTACAAAAAGCTTTGAGATCTCTTTTTTCTTTTTTTGACATATGTGTAACACCTCGCCACACTTGTGAATTGGACAGTCCCCAATCCTAAGCACACACCCACACTACATGGGTAGCACACACATTACATTTTTTCCTTCATGATGCACTCGGAGGGGATCGAACCCCTGTCTTCAGTTATGCAGCTCCTTTGGGGAGGGAACCTCCACCAGCTGGGCTACGCCCTGACTGCCTTTGAGATCCCTTTCAAATCAGGGGGTTATTTAAGACAACTTCAACTCTTTGTTAAGGTTACTTTTGATGTTTTCTTTTTTGCTAAACGACAAACATGCCACAGTTTACCGGATAGTCCGTGGCACATGGTATGACACTTAATTAGCCTATCATATTGAAAAACTTTCCTATACTATTATGTAAAGTGTTATAATCATAAATATTATTGTACCACTTTAAAATTTAATTTAATTTAATTATATTTGATTTGTGTCCTTCAGTTATTTTTTTCCTATATTATATATATCTTGTTCATAAAAATTTTCCATAGAATATCTTAATTAAAAATTTATAAATAAAAAAATAATTTACTCGCTAGATAAAAATAACCAAAAAGCACCGAATATAAAAATATAAAAATATTAGCATTTGTCAACAGCAAAATAAAATAAATATAAAAACAATATAGATAAAATTTTGAACTCATTTATATCTTCATCACCTTTTTTTGGTGAATATATCTTCATCACCTTTTTTTGTGTAAGATTAATTTTCTGGTCCTTGCTAAAGAACTTGTTAGAACCCAAAAGGAAAAAATTATTTAATTTTTTTTATATATTAGATGTGTAAAATATGACATAAGATATCATCTATTGTAATGAATAAATTGGAAAATAATCAAATAATAAATGCCTAGTATTTTTATTATTATTATTATTAATAATTTAATTAGTATAAAAATATCCTAATATATTTACGGTGATTTCTTCTCTAATAAAACCAAATTTATTTTCTTTTAGGTAACATAATTATTAAAGTATAGATACTTTTCTATTATAATCAATTAGTGAAGATATAGATTTTTTAAAAAAGACAAAATCAAGGCTATTTTGGTAAGTTCAATATTAATGGTGTATTATTAGTGATTTAAAGGTGTGTGATTAGTCCCACCTAAAAATATTAGGTGCCTACTGCAGTGAAGTGGAATAATCATGAAGACAATGAAAAGGATTACATCTATGACTAGGGCTGTCAAACAGGTTGGTCCGGCCCGTTTTGGCCCAGCCCATTTATTTAACGGGCTAAACGGTCCGGATCAAAAAAGTTTCGTATTTTGATGGGTTACTATAAAATAGGCCCGACCCATTTAATATTAGCCCGCAGATTAAACGTGTAACACCCATTCTTGAAATACAAAGTTCATTACATAAACTGATAAATTGACTGTACGAATACAAGCAAATAATACAAATATATGGCTGTTGCCCATACAACATGAAAAATAATAATCTACAGGTTATTTATATATAATCCTGTAGAATTAACAAACACAACTATAAAGAGCTTGTCTTTCACTGGTCCTTACTGAGCTAAATCTGAAACCACACACAAATACAGAGATATAGTGAGAATTTAAAATTCCCAATAAATAAAAGAAAAATCATTTGGTGGTTTCAGCCGTTCTTCATGGAAAATAACTTGGCTGTCACAGTTATATCAAAATAATGCTATGTTATGCAATGCAAATGTCTTCATCACATTTTATTTGTCTTTTCCCTTGATCTGCTTGTCTCACTCATCATAAGCTTTTTTAGAGTGGATCTCATAACATTATGACAACAAAGCAGAATTGCTTAGCTAAGTAGGGGCGATAGGCACACTAGCCCCCCACATTTACCTTAGCTCAGCCAAGTCTTAAATAATTTATTTATTTTTATTCGCTTTGCTAAGTAGGGATGATAGGCATACTAACCCCCCACACTCACCTTAGCTTACGCATTTAAATCATTATATTAGAGATGTTGACAATCACAAATATATAATGATAGTAGCAACAACAATAGAAATAACAATAACAAACCTAATAATTATTATAATAATTATAACTATATTATTATAATAATTATAGTCATCTTTATATAATTATAGTAATAGTAATATTATTTATATTAATAATAATTATAATAGTAATAATTATAATAATAATTATAATAACAAAGTTATTATAATAAGGTGATGTCTACCCAACTCTTTCATTTTGGGGGGGTAAGTTACCCTATCTGAAGTGTAAACTTTTTTTATTGGTCAATTGAGAAAGTGTAATCCAACATGAAATCTAAATTTTAACCGTAGTTAAATTCTTATATATTTTTTAAAATAGCAAATTGACCCCAACATAACTTAATCTAACCTAACCTAACCTAACCCACTCTTCCCTTCATCTCTGTCAGACCAATCTCACTCCACACATACTCCATGCTCTGCCAGTCTTTCGCCGGCGCTCCCCTCTGTCAAGCACCGTATATTACCGCCGTGCCTCGTCGTTTCACTCTCATCACCACTTCCCTTTCTCTCCATCCGGCTTTATCTAATTTCTCGCGTCTAACTGCCGAGGATCTCTCTCACCGCCACTAGGTTTCGCTTTCTAACCTTCGACGGGTCTCTGAAGCAACGTCGCCGTGTTTGCAAGCACCGATGCGTCCTCCAATCACTGTCTCATTATCTCTCCGTCGCAAGCACCGCAGTGGCAAACACAGAATATTCTTTGCCTTTATTTCTTCCTTTTTTTTGTCATGGTGGTTCATAGAAGTAAATTGTTCATAATCTATGTAGAAGGAGGTATCATTGGGTGAGATTGGGCATGAAGAGCTTATTGGATGAATTGATTTGTTTTAATGTTATTTTGGTTCTTGCTC
>JASCZI010030334.1:11288-26439 GCA_036250425.1 Stylosanthes scabra
TGTAATGAACTTCACCTAATTAAAATTGATACTGTATTGTATTGTCTTTCAATTACCACAAGGATCAAGACAGGGTGATGCCCAAGATCCTAGTAGAGGTTTAGACCCACATGAAGCCAATTTAGAAAATGTTGATTCTGAGACCTTGCAGGACAGGGCTGAGATTGAAGAGTTAGATGCAGGTAATTTTGCATCAAAATTGAACTTGTCATGCCCCTTATGTCGTGGAACAGTACATAGCTGGGAAGTGATTGACGAGGTTAGAGACTATCTAAATACAAAGAAGAGAAGTTGCTCTAGGGAGTCATGCTCCTTTGTTGGTAATTATCTAGAACTACGACTACATGCCAGAAGAGTTCACCCTACTACTCGTCCCTCTGTTGTTGATCCTACAAGAGAAAGAGCTTGGCGACATTTTGAACGGCAGAGAGAATATGGTGATATTGTTAGTGCTATTCGGTCTGCCATACCTGGTGCTGTCGTGGTTGGGGATTATGTTATCGAAAATGGAGATGGAAGGTCTTCAGGTGATAGGGAAGGCAATCTAGGTGATTCTAATGGGCCCTGGTTGAGTTTCTTATTTCAGATGATTGACCACATTGAAACCGTCCCGGAACCAAGAGCTCGTCGAAGAGCATGGACAAGGCATCATCGCCGACCATCCAGAGCTGATCGCCCATATCTTTGGGGCGAGAATTTGTTGGGCCATCGGGATAATGATCGTGATGTTGATGAAGATGAATCTCCCGTGCCTAGAAGGCGTCGCCGTTTGAACCGGACTAGGTTCTTTGCAGATCAACCATGAGGATTGCTGCCAATTATCTGGTAAAATTCATTAGTGCACCTTGACCGAAAATTATGTTAAGAATTGTGTTCGACTTGCCATTAGCTCACCAGTTGCTTTCTTCCCTATAATTGTTCATCAGTGTGCTGAGCTTGATATAAGCGTCAGCTGTGAAACATGCTTGCAGCACCTTCTCAACCGCACTGCGGACCAAGACTTTGGACCCGATGGAGTGTGCTGAATGCTGAGAACAAGTTTGAATAAGAAAAGCAGATCCTTGAACAGCATGTTCATTCAACAAAGCTTGTCTAATGGGGTTTTTTCTTGGAGATCACTTCAACAACTGCCTTGGGTAAATTGAATATTCCCAAGGGTGACTTAGGGTTGTTGCACTTGTCATCAATGTATAATTGATTCATTAATGTATAATTGATGCTTGTACATCTGAATTGTTCAACTTGTCTTCTTCACTAAATCATTGCTCATTCTAAGGTTGTGCATGTTTTGGTTTTATTTGTTAACAGAATGATTGTTCGTGATCATAAATTCAAAATGATAGAATTCAACTGAAATGTTGATATGTGCTTTCTGAAGAGTATATACCTCGTAAATCATTGAAGAAAAAAGGAAAGGGGAGGGAACAAGAAATTATATATATGAGAGGAAACTAATTACATGCTCTATCAAGCCTATTTATACTTATCTTTTAAATTTTAAAAAAAATGCATTTTACTATCTTGAATCGGTAATACTAGATGTACCGTTGTACGCATCTGTAAACATTAGTACAGAAATAAAAAAATTTTTGTACTAATATTTATATTTTTTTATGTTGCTAAATGATGTCTATGAATGTGTACAATACACGTAGATTAATTCATCTTAGAAACATAAAAATGTGTAGCAGTATTTTGTCTGTTAAAAGAAATTAAACCCTTTGCAAAATTGTTTGGGAGTGTAAAGTAACTTCACTCACTTGATAACTATAAAGTTTAATTGTTTCTAAAGGATATGGATATCAATGCATACACGTTACGTTAAGATAAAGAATTTTGGCATTTTGTTCTACTTCATACATGTTCGTATTATTAATGGCTTTCTGTGTGATGAAGCAAATCCAAAATTAAATTATATGTGACAGATGGAAGAACATCATGAAATGCCTTATCTCAGTTATCTGATACGAGTACATGTTTACCGAGAGAACCATTATGATTTGAAGATTTTCTTCTCAAGTTCTTGAAGATTTTTTTTTCTCGATTTAATTACAAACCACAAAATATTTACATGCATAGATACCTATTCTTGGTATATATTTGAACTATGACCCTCTTTCTAGACATTTTTCAGACTAATTATGATAATCGATGGTTCTGAAAATAAATACTGTAAATCAAACTCTTTCTCAATGAGTCAATGATGTACTATTTGTATTTACTCTTATTTCATATGTTATTCTATTATTAGATTATTAGATATTAGATAGGGAGCAGTTTAAGTATTTTTAGGATATACAGCAATTCAATAATTTTAATCATTGATTTAAATTATAAAATAATTTTAAAATTGTTACATACTGGCCCAATAAAGCCTAATTCCTTGGACAACACTAAATATATTTGGCCCAAGGATCAACCAAATAAGGAAAGATTCAATATGATAATGATAGGATTTTCAAAAAATTCTAACTATCCGCTACTATATAAACTGAAGAAAACACTTTCCAAGATACGTATTCTTTAAACCCTAACCTCCTATATTAGGTCTAGAATCTCATAATCCTAATTCTGGGATTCTAGAGCTATTCTTCATATCCACATCAACCATCTTCATCGACATACATTCTCTCCTTCTTGTTCCAATTGTCTAGTCCCTCACACCCGAAAATTTTTTGGACAATTGTTAGGTATTCCCATACTTAACAGAAATATATATACATATATTAAAATAAACGGTTAAAATTACTGAATTATTGTAAATGATAGAACGTCTAAAATACTTATTAGATAGTGTGTAACATGAAATTGTTAGAACATAAGAGAGGTGATTAAAGAGAAGATATATTATGAATTATTGATATAATACAACATACAAAGCTCTCTACTTATAGAGCTAAAACTCAACTACCATAATAAATGCTAAGCTACCAAACTACTCGCATAAATATATCTAACAATTAATTACCTAATAACATTAATATCTCTAATAGAAATAAATGGTACATTCTACCTTTTCTGAAGAAATTACTAAGGAAACTGAATAATTGAGAGTATACCTAATAGGCTAATACTCGTTCTAAAAAGATATTGCAAAAATATATGATCAAGTGTAATGATTGGGATGTCGAATTTGATTTGAAGTGAAACACACTTTTTTTTTACTAAGCACACATTTTTATAAAGCTACAACAATGAATTAACTTTACATAATTTTGCTTATTGGCTCTTAAGTTTCTAACTGATGTGTATGACCGATATCTTACAATTTCACCTTGCTAATATACATATCTTATCAATTTTCACGTATTCCTTTCTTTTCAATACATCTTTTATACACTTGTCTTTTGACTTATATGTTGTCCGTGTAACAAGTAACAACCACATGTTATGGTTAGTATAAAACAAAATCATTTTGTGGGGGATTTTGATTCTTTTGTTAAAAAAAATTTAAATTAAAATGTTACTTTTTACTTTTTAGCTTCATCGCGTATATTTGCTAGCGTTATGCATGCTACTATCATGCCGTCAACCAAGAGGATGGGGGTGCCTTTTTTTAAATATGATTAGTGAGGTGGTGTTGAACACCAACATGATATATCAAATGTGTTTGATATTATTATTGGCGCAGACCAACACGCCATTGACGATTTGTGTGCTAAAAATATTTTTGAGAAGAAAAACGCCACTGGCGTTGCCTCTATTGCGGTCGCCAGTGGTGATTTCAGTATAAATAGGATTTAATAATTTTTTAGAGGTAAAATATTGTTTTTTAGTAAACGCAATTGAGTGTTTAGTAAGAAAATAATTTTAAGTCGATGAATTAATGTTAAACTTATGTGTTCTTCTTTGACCTTTAATATACATACGGTGGATGAATGTACGTTTGAAAATATTCATGCTACTTAACTTTCTCTTTTTCAATTAAATTATTTATTTTTATACCAAATATAAAATATTTTGATGTCAAATATAAAATATTTTGTTCATTTTTGTATTATTTAATCTTTTAATTTATAACAATTTTATCAAAAAATTATTTTTTAACTAATAATTATTCTAACCTTAATTAAGGGTAAACCATCAATATACCCTTGAAATTTTGAAAAAATCGACAAAAAGGATCTCAAATTTTTTTAAAGATAAAAATATCCTTAATTATTTAAAAATGTAATAAAAGTATTTAATTTTTTTTATCATGTTTAACATGTTTTTATTTATTAATTAATATTAAATTAAATATATAATAGTAAATATTATAAATATATAATTACATATGTTATTTATATAAAATTATAAATGTTAAATAATATATAATAATTTTTAATTATGATTATCTATACTCTAATTTAATACTATTAAAAAATTAATTAGCCATTAATTAATCCCTATTATTAAATACTCATCACTTTTATGATATTTAGGACATTTCAAATGAAGTCCAAAAAAAAGGACATTTCAAATGAAAACGCCAATGACGTCTTCTATGAGCCATATTCATCAAAAGCACACAACTACACCCACACCGTGGTAAAACACCATCTTAAGCACCATATTTAAAATAAATTTCCGAGGAGGCCACTATACAAGACAAGCAAATTTTGATTATAAATATTGATTAGATTTAGTTTTCTTTTTCCGGAGTTGGAGTAAAAATTTTACAATTATTCTGACATAGAAAGGTTTTAACTCGTAGCAAAGTTACTATCTACCATAACAGTCATAAGCTAAGTCAACAATCATTCCTTGTAGTCTTAGAGACAATAGAGCAGGGCTACTAGCTAGAGACCATATTGATTAACAATAATTTTATTCTATATTTATTTTTTCTAATCAAATTATTTATTATGTCTTAAATAGAAAATTATTTTGATGTTAAATAAAAGTTTGTTTCGGTATTTTTTGTATTACTTGACATCAAAATAATCTTTTTTTAGCATAGAAATAGATAACTTAATTGGACTTAAGTTTGGTTTGATAAAAAATTTACTTTTTGAAAATAGCTTATGAAAGTTGTATTTTAAAAGCCGTAGCACATATATGTATTTGATAAAATTAAATAAAAAATGTCTTATAATAAGCACAAGCAACAACAATGAGATACACGAGGACTAAACAAAGGTAAAATAAAGTTAAAAGATCATTTTAGCAAAAGCGTGAAATTGTAGGGACCAAGTTGAGAATTAATTCCAACAACAATTGTGTTTGATAAAGTGACTTTAAAAATTTAAAAAGATCATAATAGATATAAATATAATAATTAATGTGAACATTTATTAATAAATATGATTATATTAAATTTTTTAATTTTGATAAGCACAAACCGTCTTTAAGAGTTTCGATTTTCTTTAGGTGCATTAAAAAACACCTGTATTTTAAAAACTGCAACACAAAATGAGTTGTTTGTGTTTTAAAAGTTTTACTAAATCAAATTTTAACCAAATCAAATTTTAATTGGCCAAAATAGATATACATATACTATTACCGATTAATTAATAAACACTTTTAATTTTTACTAACAAAAAAAAATACACTTTATTTCCTAAAATTTTAACTATATACATCTAAAGCATTAAATAAAATTTTAACTATATACATCTAAAACATCAAATAAAATTTTATTCACATCTATTTTAAAGAACTTAACATGCTACTATATATACATCTTAGCATCAAAACCTAAAATAACATGATGAAGTTATCTGAAAAAAGTAGTTTTCGTTTGCTTTTTACTTTTTCTTCTTGGAATTGATACTATGAAAAGTTCTTCACATAACATTCTTAAACATGAAGCACAAAATCTTGTTCGTTCTGAAATCATGCCACATCACACTCTTATAAAGCAATGGTGTGCAATAAAACACATCACTGGGTGTTTCCCCTGATGTATGCCTTCAACTCTCCCATGCATATCATCAGATCCAATAACACCATAAACAAACCTCAAAGCAAGAACAAAACAGCACGTAAGAAAGTGGGGCTTGCTTAGCCTTAATAACAAGGGACGTAACGCATTGCATTAAATAGAGAGAATATAGAATATAGAATAATAGAATATATGTCCCTATTTGTCATACATATTTTTCTTAAATTGTGTGTCACTCTTCTTAGCCCCATGTGACAATGGTGGTTCTCAAATTTGTATCCGCATAAAGGTGGAAAATATCTTATGATCTTCTTCATCCATGTGCTACTCGGCTGATTTTCATTAAAGTGACATTGGTGTTCTTGTTTGACTAATTCTCTCACCATGATGAAGCACCATCAATTAATTGTGCATGTATTCTTATTCCGTGCATGTGGCCACCATATAGGGGTACGGGGAAATTATATATCAAAAGCTTTATAATATTGATAGTGGTTAGATTCTCTATTTAATTTTAAAAATATTTTAATATTATAATTTGAATGAATCGATTTTGTATAATTTATATATTGAATTAAATGATTTTATAATATAAAGTTTGTAATGATTTTATATTTAATGTATCTAATTAATAGTTTTTATTTAATGTAAAATTGTCTTAATAGATACCGTCGTATTTGTTATTATTTTTGTGAGAGAAATTAAAGATTAAGTTTTTTATCCTTTTAATTTATTTATTAAGAATAATGTTACTGCAAAGAGTAAAATATTGATAAAAAGTGAAGATTATTTTTTAATAAAAAAATTCATCCCAAAAAAATTATCATGAACAATATACATACATATTTTTTTCTATTCACTCTTCATCAATATATATAGAAATTGCCATTTATTAAATATGTCCAATACTAATATATTGTTATACGTACGAAATTATTAGTAAGTATTATTTTTTTAATATATAGATAATGTTGGATTTATGGATTATAATTTTATGAGTAGAATTTTTTTCCCTTTTGGATACTAGCACCTTGCGGGGCTTTTCATGTCTAGCTAGTAATAATATAAGTTGCATTTTTATTTAAATAAAATAAAGAATTACTAGCAATTCTCTTATTAAAATATTGCATATTAATTTTTTATATATATATATAAATGCATTTGATAAAAATTCTCAAGAAGTAGATTTTAAATGCTAGCTATGAGCCGAGAAGCACCTATGAGCCGAGAAGCTCCTAGAGTGTTTTATTTTCTAATTATAGTAAGAAGATAAAAAGAAATTAGACAACACCAAACAAGATACTGTAATCTCTAGGAAATAAAAGAAGAAGAAAATTATAAGTAGGAAAATATAAAGTTGATACACCAATAATTTAAGGGAAGATTTCTTGATGGCACTGAAATCATTACACAATTGTATAAGAACTCATTGTAGATTGAACAATTAACTCGAAATCAGTTGAAAGTTGAAACAAATTAACTCTTAAGAGCATTTTCATTTTACTCATCTTTGAAATTTCGGCATATATATACATGATGGGATTATGTGAATCTCTTTAGATTTGTCTACCCACCACTCTAAAATGAAAATAACTCTCGTCTAAAAGAATTAGAGATAATAACTCATATAAATTTTGGATGATAATTTAACGTTGAATATATGAGTTAGAGATAATAACTCATATAAATTTTGGATAATAACTTAATTATTGGCTCCCTAACGTTGATTCCATAGCACTATTCTTTAGAAAAACGTTTGGTAATCACAACTTTAATTTTTACTATAGCTAGGCAAAACTTTTTTTTCATTTTCATTTTTGTTTTTATTTATAAATTATTATTATTAAATTAAATGTATAATATTAGAACTTATAAATTTATAATTATGAATGTTATTTATATAAAATTATAAATAAATTAACTACGAAATCAACATTAGGAAATCAATAATTAAATTGTTATCTAAAATTAAAAACATTATTATTCTAAATCGAAAAACGTAACATCATCATAAAAAAAATTTAAGTAATCATCCACAGAATATATAAGTTATCACTCATAACTCACTACCATACATAACCATCAAATACATTAGCTCTCAAATACTTAAGATTTTCTTATAAATTAAATATAATAATTTTATCAATTAATCTTCGTGTATATCTTTTTTTGTGTACACCTCTATCCAAGTCCCAAGAAACAAATTTTTACTACTAGATTGAACATGTTTTTAAAAGCAAATGAACATGTTTTTAACCTACTTGTGTCAACTATAAAAACATATTCGTTGTATATATAAAAACCTGTTCGTACACGAACAGAATATTACCACTAGAACGAACAGGTTTTTAAAAGCAAACGAACATGTTCTAAAACCTGTTCGTGTCAACTATAAAAACATGTTCGTTGTATATATAAATACATATTCGTTTAGGATTTGAATAGAGGTGTACATGCAGCATTACCGTAATTTTATATTATATCTTTCTATTATTACTCTTCATTCGAAGTCCAAAATTAAGTAAAATTTACGTCCTCTCACAAAGAGTTCATCCGAGTAACTGCTAGTGAAGAATACAACTCCAAAAACTCTCCACTTAATCAACCACACAAGCATTGGTGGGGGGTCCAAACAATTTCACAAATTTACAAGCATACAAGTGTATGGTTAAGAACAATGCTACATAGGCTCAAACCATCTTGCTTCTTATTTAAATCACCAATTGCCTCTTCCCCTTTATATTATATATAAAATAGTATAAAAGCTCCATGTTACTTAGAATCATAAGCCAACCATTCCCTACTAAACTCCTAGTTGTCCCATCACATTCCTCAAATTAACCGCAAATTTTTCCTTTGTCTTCATATAGAATCAAAGGCATCCTTAGACAGCTTGGATAGATCTCCAAAGTTGTTTTTTGTTCATTTTGACTTAGTCACTACAAATTCCTTGCTTGACACACTAATTATTTAATATTAATATATACATATATATAAAATCATAGTGTAGCTAGCCATGCAGGTATGTATGTGCTATAATTTGTTATCTATTGATATACAATAAGATAGTGGAATCTTGAATGAAAATGTATTTTATTATATTATTCACATTATTAAGGCTAATAGCTATCTTTTTTATTTGTTAATAAATAACAGATTCTTCAATGGGTGTTATTTAAGAGGGTCCATGAACAAGAAGGAGAGTGCAACATTTCTGATACTCCAACTAAAACAGAAGCTACCAGTACCACTTGTAAAACCCATTCTTACAAATTTTATTCATATATATGATTTAAATTAATCTATACGCATCACTGTACATTTTCATACACTCTTGTTATTTTTTTCTATTTTGATTTTTGTGTAGAGGTATGCTATTTTTGTATTATACGTAACTATTTCTATGCTATTATGTGTTTTGTAAATTTTTTTATGCTGATGTTTATATTTTCCGTGTTGTAAATGAGATGTATAGAAATGTACAGTAGTACATATAGCATTACCGATATGATTTATCTTTTGGAATGCAACATGATTAATAATTCTGAATTTACATATAAAGGTGTATGATGTAACATTAAATACTTTTGTAAACCATAATTAATATCACTTAATAATCTCTTAAAATTTTTTGAGGATGGTTATTAATTATGTCTTTCTCTGTTTTGTTTCAGATAAAAATGGTAAAGGGAACGATATAATTGGAATCAAGCATTACAGAGCATACAAAAGAAGAAAGAGGGTTGAAGACAGCAAGATTGGATGCAAAAATTTGAAGGCATTTGCTTTCACATGTGGAAAAGACATTCCAAAGGATTGCTTTTACAGAAACCTGAATTTGAATCAGAGAAGTGATTTTGTTGACTCAATGAGGATGATGAAGAGACAGGAATTTTCAAGAGGAGTAGTGATGGGAATGGTAATCACCAATAATAATGAAGATTCTTCTTCTTCTGTTGCTGCTTCTCAGAATGTTGGGAATAAGAAGGTTTTGCCAATAAGTGAGGGATCATCATCATTATCAACAAACTCAAGTGAAAGAAGTGAGCAATGCAGAACCTTAGAAACTATTGATGATAAGGATCAGAGCAAAGGTGATGATAACAAGAAGAACATGAAGAAGAAGACCATTTCAAGAATGAAAGAGATTCTTAGATGGGCTGCTGCTGCTAAATCAGTTAAGAGGACAAGGAAATTCAATGGACAAAAGGTAAATATCTTGAAATAAGATGATTCATTTTCTATGTACCTACATGGATTTTAGTAATACTATAGAGATAGAGATAATACTCCAAAAGTTACCATCACACTTAATATATAGTTATAATGTTATGCATATAATAATTAAGAAAGGTAAAATAAAGTAACTTTTGGACTAATTTTATATATCGATTTTCTTTAATCTCCCAAATATTTTTTGTTAAAATTCTATACATTACATACATATCATTCACATACATAGTACTCATATTATAATTTTATTATCATGAGTTGTTTTTTTTTATTTTTTAATGAGACACATAATTCCTTATATTTACACTTTTTATGTATTCTTTTTATCCGTGTACTCTGTATAGAAGTTGTTACCTTATGGATATTATATCATATAAATTATGGGTCTCAATTATTCTATAATAACAAAGTGATATTATTTTAAGGTGGAATTTATGATAACTAATACTTTTATTTTATTTTCAAACATTACAAAAATATTATTTTAATTTACAAATCCGGATAAAACATTGAGAATAATTAGAATTAGTGGTTATGAAATTCTTGTCAGGTGTTAGAGTTGAGAAGAGATGAAACAATAAAATCATCATCATCATCAGCTCGTAATGAAGATGATGAGGAAGTTGGAGTAATTGAGTCACCAAAGATCAGTTTCTCATTTGATATGGAAAGTTGCTCCACCACTTCCTCTCTATACTCATCAGCAAAATCAACACATTCTTATAATTCCTTCGTTGAAAATATTAACATTATTCCTCTTCAAGGCTGCGCTTATACCAGTTCTAGACATGAAAATTGGATCACTGCTGACTCTGATTGTAAGCCACCATACCTTCTACCCCTTGTTATTATTATTATTATTATTATTATTATTATACGCTAACTAATTAATACTTGGTTTGTGTTATGGGCAGTTGTGGTGCTGGAACTATGAAGAAATTAAATGTGTACAATGAAGCAAGATATATTTTGCACTCTTTAATTTGGTTATCTGCAAGTGCAAGCCTAATTTCAGAAAGTAGTTAGTTAGGGATATTAATTGACATGCATGCTAAGGGAGAGAAAAATGTAACATCAATCCTTAATGATCCGAATGTACTAGACACTGATCTATCACTCTTTCTATTATGATTATTATTATTATTATTATTATTTACAACAACACTACATGTACACCTCTTTTTGGTGTACACCTCCAACCAAGTCCTAAACGAACAGGTTTTTATATATACAACGAATATATTTTTATAGTTGACACGAACAGGTTTTAAAACATGTTCGTTTGCTTTCAAAAACATCTTCGTTCTAATAGTAATATTATGTTCGTGTACGAACAGAAATTTATATATACAATGAACATGTTTTATAGTTGATACGAACAGCTTAAAAACATGTTCGTTCTAGTAGTAAAAACATATTCGTTTGAGACTTGGTTGGAGGTGTACACTAAGATTAATTATATTATTATTATTATTATTATTATTATTAAAATAAAATGTCCTTCCAGGACTTAATTCAATGTCACTCATTAATTTCAGAGATCAAAATGAAATTTAACTTAAAAAATACGTCATAGAAACAACTACACGAAGATCTGCTATGTGGAGAGGGGTCTGCTATTTTCATGGCACTTTTGTTTTGGGTCCGAGGGCTTTCTAAATGATTGTTATTGTTATTCTTGCTGGATGCTAGTTTGTGTTGTCTCGTTCAATATCTTTATAAAAGTTATATTGAATGCGTTTGGGAGAGAGATTGAGATTGGAAGACTGAGATTGAGGATTAATTATATAGAGACTGAGAGATAGAGATTAAATTAAGTTGATAGAGCAGAAACAAATGTTAATATTTGAAATTTTAATGTTGATTAAGGGTATTTAAATAAAAAGATATCTTTAAAGTTTTAGTTTGAGTTTCCAGTCTCCCAGTCCCTCCTAACTGGAGATACTGAAAATACTGGAATTCTGGAGACTGAAACTGAAATTTTAGTTCCTGTCCAACAAACACAATACTGAGTCTCAGTCTCTCAGTCCCAGTTTCAGTATTAGTAACCAAACACACCCTAAGGTCGTCAACAATGGAGATTTGATTTTACATGGGAAAATGTTGTGAATTCTTGACCGAGGAAAGAAAATAATAGCATTTTGAAGGGGAACGACTCAAATTTCATTAAAGATATTGTGCAACAAGGACTTTTATTTTATCTTTGGGAAAAAAAAAATAGTTGTAAAATAATCATTGGGGTTCCTCATCATACATATATATGTCAATACGGCAACTCCAACTTTACTTTGTTATGCTACATGGGTCAACTGAAATGAAAGATCTTGGAAAAACTAAGTTCTGTCTCGGCCTGCAGATCGAGCACATAAAAGATGGGATATTTATCCATCAAAAGACTTATACTGAGAAAATCCTCAAAAGATTTTATATGAATGAATCACATCCATTGAGTACCCCAATGATCGTTAGATCATTAGATGTCAAAAGGGATCCGTTCTGATCTAAAGAAGATAATAAAAAATTTCTTGGTCCTGAAGTACCAGATCTCAGTGCTATTGGAGTATTAATGTATCTTGCTAACAATACGCGACCTGACATATCGTTCGCTGTAAATTTATTAGCAAGATATAGTTCCTCCCCAACCAGAAGGCATTGGAATGGGATTAAGCAAATCCTTAGGTATCCTCGCGGAACGATTGATGTTCAGCAAATCCGCTCAAGTGATAATTTGGCGGACTTATTTACGAAATCGCTTCCCACACCTTCCTTTGAAAAGCCGGTACATAAAATTGGAATGCGACGATTCCGAGATCTCAAGTGATGTTGTCAACAGAGGAAGACTGTACTCTTTTTCCTTTGATCAGATTTTTATCCCACAGGATTTTTGCTGACGAGGTTTTAACGAGGCAGTCTTATTATTAATGACATCCTTATAAGATAATTTTAAGTAATGTAGATGTCATACTGATGGGCCATGGAATAACATGAAGGATAATGATTAGTTCGACTAATATGCTGAACAACTCAGTTACCTTCTACTAAGGATTTGCTATTTGTTTAATATTTTATTAGCTAACCCTCCCCTATAAATTGGGGATCCAGTAGGCTTCATGACATACATTTTGATTCCCTTGAATACATTACCGTACAGCAACCAAAATCACATATATGTGCGACAGTAATTAATCCATAGCGTGATCATCTTCATACAAAGTTCATACTTCTTACTATCATCTTTATTTATATTATAACAGAATTAACAGGTTTAAGTGATACGAAGGAATAAAAATGAAAACAAAATTACTAAATAGCAGAGACAACCTAAATTCCAATGCAAAATGATTTTTACCCTTACTAAATCATAATTCAAGGTCGACTGTGATACATATAGAGTAATTTCAACTCTTACTCTTGATCATAACATAACTTCTTCAATAGTTCAAATAAATAATCTCATAATAGGGTATGTAAGAACTAAAAATAATTATTTAACTCTAAAATGACTAAAAATGAGCACAAACAAGAAATAGCAATGCATATGAATCCAACACGCACATAAATAGGTTTGGTTTGGGTTTTCTTAAATCTTAATTGTTAACAACACAAGTTATTAAACTTATCCATACTCAAGTTCCATTACCACTTGCTAAATTTCTGATGCACTTGATTCTATTACTGACACTCAATCTTTAAGCAATTGCATGGCATTGTTTTTCCGTTATTAAATGTCATATGTTTTTTGGTACTAAGATTAGAGATCAAGATTCAAAAATGATTTTTTATGCTTCATAAATCATAATTGGAGATCTGTACTATTAGCATATCTAGAGGCTAATTTCAACTCTTAGTTCAAATTAATCTCGTATTCTCCTCACATAAAGTAAGTAACAACTGAAAATAATCATTTAACTCCAAAATGTGGAAACTGATGTGTGTTTTATACTGACATAACAACTAAAAATGAGCACACATACACAAGAAAAAGCAAAGCAATGCATAAGATTCCAACATACATGTAGCTTTGGTTTGGGTTTTCTAATTGTTAAAATAGAACATGATCAATCATATCAAAGTACTTATAAAGTCTTCAATAAATATCAATTACTCGATGAGTTTCACTATTTTAAACCATCCAAAGAAGATGATGTTGCAGAAAACTCTGCTTATGGCGGGTTTGTGAGACTACTGAACCATGAGCCTTAGCTTTTCATTGGAGTTGCATCTCACTTTGCCTATGAAACAAATAAATAAATTGGTAAATAGATAAAAGCTACCAAGTTGGATTTCTGAGATTAAGGTTTTTATTTATTTATTTTTACCCGCCGAGTAAAGTATTAAATATATTCACAAATCTGCTAAAAATGAATTTGCATTATAAAGGGCGAGAAAAAAATTTCCATTATAAAATGTTGTATATTATTGAAAAGAATTTGCTAATAATGAATTGAGAAATACTCGCAGCAATTGGAAATCTCAATAAGTTGTCATTCATTCAAAGCAAGAGTTACTTACACTTATATATTCCATGCAAATAGAGGGTTGATGACTTTGCAATGACCTTAATTCTCATTAGAGTGTGAGACTTCCTGTTCACAGAAAGAATAATAAAGATTAAAATATTTGTCTATACTCTTCACCAATTTACTATTTTGGTTTAAAGTATATAACTAAATTGGATAAAGTTAGAATATATGTATATTAGAAGAAAAATTAAACTATTCTAATTGTCTTTTATATGTAAATTATATAGTTAGACAAAAAGAAGGATAATTTTACAAGTTCTTGATGATATTGTATATGCAATGCATAAATCAAATTTATGAATTTTGTAATTAAAACTATGCTCTATAAATTAGTCATCATCATGATCACTAGCCTTTTCCCTACTTACCACTTAATTAGAGTGATGCAAAAGAAATTGAAAAAAAAAAGAAAAGAAAAGAAAATTAAGGCATACAATTGGCATACTTTATGATCCTTTAACGACATATAACACACTTGCCAACATAGAATATTTTAACTTTAAAGAGGGGGGGGGGGGGGAACTAATTT
>JASCZI010030334.1:26480-45036 GCA_036250425.1 Stylosanthes scabra
TTTTAAAATCATAACCAAAGATAAATAAATTTGATGATAAAACCTTAAAATTAATTACATACCTGATTTTCTTTGAATAATTGTTGAATAGTAGTATTAAGATCACCTTTCCACCGCTTCCTTTCATTTTTCACTTCAACTCCCCTGAGAAATGGTGCTATAATGGATCCCTGTGAGAAAACCTTCATTTGAGGGCATTCTTTGACAATGAGCCATGTCAAGGATGGGAATATGAGTGCATGTTTCCCATAACAAAAGCTTCTCAAACTAGTGAGAGTAGAGAGTTTTAAGTATTTCAAGTTCTCAAATATGATATCTTCCTCTGCTGCTGCTTCTTCATCAACATTCACGACATCCTTTATCATCTCACAACGTATGACTTTCATCCTTTCTAATTGCATTAGGCTTTTAGCAATGGAGGATGTTATCAAATGAGTCATCCCTTTGCAGTCTTTAACTTTCAACTCTTTCAAATTTTGGAATGACACTGAAGATGACACCACGCTTACCATATTAGGACAAGAGATAACAGTTAAATCCTCAAGATTTGGAGAGATAAGAGATTCTTCATGCCAAATATGTTTGAGATATTCCATTTCAAAAAGCCACAAATTCCTTATTTGCTGAGCAATTCTTGTACTGCAATGAGCAATTTCTTCCATAGGAAACAATGTATGCATAGAACTTTGTCTTACAACAAGAGTCACTACATTGGGAAATATTTCAAGCAAAACATCCCAAAAAGTAAGTTGTGTGTCATAAAGGCATTGCATGCGAAGTAATTTTACTTTTGGAAATTTAGCTTCATCTTGATGGCCATTGATTATCATCATTGCATCCTTGCCATTTAGTGCCAATTCTTCCAATATGTTACAGCTTAACTGAAATAATAAGCATCCAAACAAAAAATTTAAAGTTAAAGAATTCAGTTCAAAAAAAATAATTTATGAGAAATGTTAGGTAACCATCAAGTTTAATTTATTTTGGCCATCATTTGTAACCATCAACTTTTAAATCTTTAATTTGTAGTTTAATTTTCAATGTTAATGGTTAAATGATGGTTAAAATAAATTAAAATTGATGGTTGTGTATCATTTCTCATAATTTATTGTCCTAGTTTGTTTTACTTTTATTTATTAAAGTATAGTGCTTTTGCTTTAATTAATGTAGACGCAGGATAAATACAAAATAACATAATAGGCCATAGCATCTATAATGTAACTAAGACTTAGATTTTACCTTTTCAATGGAAAAGAGTGGTTGAGGAAAAGGCGCATCATGGATTTCTTCTTCAATGTGATGAGGCTGTTGGTGAATTGAATGGTTGAAAGTAAACACTTGTAGTGCCTCACAGCGAGATACATTTAATGTCTTTAATGAAGGACACTCTAAAGTAAATCTTCCCAAATAAAATCTCTTGAGCTTTTCCAGTTCAACAAATCTCAAGTAATTCAAACGAGAAAAGCTAAAGTTGATATCAGTTGATTCTTCCTCCATTGAAACAATTTCTTCAACTCCACAAGACTCTATATCCAACTTCTCAATGCATGGGAGATGAAGGCATACTGACAGTGGAAATACATACAACAGACTTTTGCAGTCATCGATATCCACTGTGCACAAGTTTTCAAAACTAACAATTTGGTGAGGATCTGCATTCCATATGTGCTTTAACTTTGGTAAGCTAGACAAACTTAATTTTTTCAGTTTGCTAACATGTTTCACCGTTGTTCCAGTAGACTTCATTTCTTTCACATCAAACAATGTTACTAATGAATCACAATTCCTTACTTCCAGTTCTTCTAACTTGTGTAGAACTTGCCATGTGTTTGATGTAAAAAGAATATCTGTCAAAAACTCACATTTTTGCACCACAAGAGATTTTAAATTGTCAAATAAATTATGATACTCTTTGCCATACCAAAAGTCTCTCAACTCTGGGTACTCAGACAACATCAAATATTTGAATCTGCAAAATGATACCTGTTCAACAAAATTTAACTATCATTAGCGGACCCAAAAGAAAAAAAGAAGACGCATACTATCATTAGCCATAAATGTGTGTGGATTTGGCACAACTAAGACATACCTTATCTTCAAACATCTTGTTTATTGTTTCATTCAAGTCTCCCTCCCAATAATTTTGTTTATTAGTTTCTTCTATTTGAACTTTTTGAAGCTCTGATGTGCTCGTGTCTCCTAAAGAGAAAATTTCCATGCGAGGACATTCTTTGACAAATACATTCTCCAAAAGTGGAAACAGAAGGGAGCATTTGCATGAGCAAAACCTACGCAAACTTGGTAAACACACAAGTTCTAGTGTCTCCAATCTAGAGAATGCAATTTCTTTGTCTTTCTCATTGTCAT
This sequence comes from Stylosanthes scabra, assembly GCA_036250425.1. Taxonomy (NCBI): domain Eukaryota; kingdom Viridiplantae; phylum Streptophyta; class Magnoliopsida; order Fabales; family Fabaceae; genus Stylosanthes; species Stylosanthes scabra. The sequence continues at coordinate 28,848 of JASCZI010030334.1, forward strand.
TTGCAATCACTATATCTTGTAGTAAACTGCATGATTCAATTTTGATTGTTGTGAGGTTGACAAGACTCCTTGCTGTTGAGCATGTCATCAAGTTGATCATTCCATTGCAGTTTGCTACCTCCAAATGCATCAAGTAAGCAAAGGTAACAGAAGAAGGCACCAAATTTACCAAACTAGAACACTCATCAACATCTATCGTTTCAAGACGTTGGAGAATGGGGTCAATTTGGAATCCTTCTTTGCAAATATGACGAAGATCATGTAGCTCACGTAGAAAAAGCTTTCTTAGCTGTGTGCTAATTGTTACTACTTGTCCTTCCTCACAAGCAATGCTCTGATCATGAAATATGTCTGTAAAAGAACTCCATTCAACAACTAGTGATTCCAAATTCTGCGCATTTTCCAAAAGCCAATATGGAAATGTGGTGCCTTCATTTTTAAATTCGGTCACTCTAAGAAATTCAAGTTTGTTGAATTGTTGTTGTGAATGCATGCTTTGGAATATAACCTCAACATCATTATTGTTCACTGTCAAAGCATTGAGGTTTGGAAGTACCTGTTGAATAAAACACCAATATTAATTAAATCGGTAATTAAATATCACGTTTAATGTTCTAAATATCATTTTAATGTTCAAAATATGAACTTGCTGAAAACTAAGAATTATATAACTAATAATATCAATAAATAGAAATTAAATTTAAGCGTAAAATAGTATATTTTTCTCACTTAGGTATATTCATGTTTTCAGAGTCACCAAAAAATAAATATCCATGTTTTCACTCTTTTGTCACTGTTACCATGTACAACGGTTGAATCCCACGCAACAAGGGAAAAAGCCAAGTAAAATGATCTCATATTCTATTTTGGTGATGAAATTTGTAATAATAAAAGATAAACCAATAAAAGTAGAAATGAAAAAGACTCCTTACTCACAAATATCTTAAAAGAGATGTTTGTAAAGGTAACTAAGCTCAAAATAACATCAATTGATAAATGGCATTTAATTATTTGACAGAATTCATTTCAATGAAATTACATGTAACTGAATTCGAAATTCAAAACTTAATAGTATTAATGTGATAGGTTTGGAACAAAAAACCAAAGATCTAGTTCAACTACTTTTTTTGCTTTGATGTTACCAAACTTTTACATTACTTTGAGCAATTAGGATTTTAAATATTCTTTATTTTTTTTCTACCATATGTGATAATATATACTCATACACTTTTAAATCTAGATTTTATCTTCATGGATTTATTAACAAATTAAAAGCTATGTCCCAATAATGCAATTTGAAAATACTATTCTAAACCTGAAAATAATTTGGATGCCTAGTTCATAAACCTAATTATTCTTCTAATTTCTAAATAAAAGATGTTTTATATCTTTTATATTTTTAATGTTTGTAAAAAAATAATATTTTATATTTGATTCTTTATTTTTTATCTTTTAAATATTAAGAGGATAATTAGGCTTATGAGTTAAAACATCCTATCATTACTCTTCTAAAAATAGAGCTATATATACTCTCAGAGAGAAATCTTTATGCAACTATACAAATGTTTCTTGCAGAATTAGATATTTTTTTTCAAAATTAAGGTTGACATTAAGAAAAACATTCCAAAATGTAAAAAGATTAAGAAAGTTGTTACGATAGATGAAATATTATATTGCTCATACCTCTTCAACGTTGAAAAAATGTTGATGTCTTGGGATACAGATTTTGTCATCCGTAGCTTGTTCTTGGCAATTAAAATATGTGGCCTGAAATAGCTTTAGTCTTGGACAGTTGAACACATTTAAATCTTTCAAAGGTGTACATTCAACAGAATAGCGACTAGAAAAGAATGTCCTCAGTTCAAGCAGATTTCTTAGCCACAGTTTCCTTAAATGAGGAAACTCAAATTTAATCATCTCCTTTGCCCCTTCTTTATTATCAACTATCTCCTCAATCCCGCATTTTGAGACATCAAGATCTTCAAGTTGGGCCATATTTGTAGCTACAGAGAGTGGAAAGAGACTTTTCAAGCTTGGACAATCTTGAATAGAGATTTCACATAGATTCTGAAAGCTCAAAGTGTTGGGATCTTCCTTCCAAATATGCTTCAAATTTTGAAGATCGCAGAGAGTTAACTTTCTCAAAAGAGAACATTTTTTTGCCAAAATTTCTTCAGTAAATGTTCCTTCACCAAAATCAAACACAGCTACTAAAGAATTACATCCTTGTACATCTAGTTCTTCCAAATTCACAAGCATGTCTCGTAAATTTGGATAAAAGAGCACATCAGACAAAAAATCACATTTGTGAACAACTAGTTGCTTCAAATTGCTGAATATATTGCTCCGAAGATGACCATACCATAATTCTTTTAACTCAGGATATTCTAATAGATTCAAATCCTTGAAACTATGAAAACACACCTGCATGCATTCAATAAAGTTCGTAAATTTGTAATTGTGCGAGCTAAAAGTTAATCATATTTTTTATTACCATTAAGCTATGTTTTTTAAAATGAGTACTAACTAAGATAGAAAATACAAAAGGTCACGACATGCCACAGGAAGAATGAAAAGTTCAAAATGGACAAACTGTTTTGTAATTTCGTATTGGCAGACAAACTGTTTATTCTTATCCATTCAATTTCAATATGTTCAATTGTTCATATGAAATTGTAAACAACAAATATATCTTCAAATAATTTATTTCATAAAAGAGAAAAAAAGAAGTTGGCAATTACAAATCGATAATGTTAATATGATTTTCTAAAGATATGTTAATGTTTTAGAACAAGAATTTATGCCTCTTACTTTATTGTTTCCATTTTTCTTAAATTTTTCAAAATTGTGGGATAAATACCATAATAGGTAGCATAGTCATGAATTTTCTATTCTTTTTTAAAGCCTCAATCAAGTGATACACTGTATAGTGAGCCATCTTACATCCAATTAAAAAAAAAAAACACAATTCAATTAGTAAAATAAAGCATACCTTATGTTCGAACATGTATTTTATGGTGCAATTCAAATCTCCCTTCCAATAAAATTCTTTACTGTTGTTCTCTTCTGTTTTCACTTTCCGAAGCTTCGGAGTACTTATGCTGTCCCTCTCAGAGAAGTTCTTCATGCGAGCACATTCCCTGACAACTACATCCTCCAACAATGGGAACCTTAGGAAACACTTTTGGGAGCAAAACCTACCCAGTCTTGGCAAACAATCTAACACCAATGTTTCCAAAGAGATAAATACAATCTCATTTGTTATGTCTTCTCCCTCCTTCGATATTATTTCCTCAAGAGATTCACATTCTTTTACTTTCATTACACTGAGCTTGACCAGACTTCTTGCTGTATTAGGAGAAAACAATTTTATCATCCTTTTGCAATTTGTTACCTCAAGATAGGTCAAAAAGCAAAAGGTAACAGATAAAGGAACCAGGTTTATCAAACTTGAACATGTATCAACATCTAGATATTCAAGAAGCTCAAGAACTGGGTCAATTTGGAGTCCTTCTTCACATATATGTTGAAGATTTGGTAACTGAAACAGTGTTAACTTTTGGAGCTTTGTACAATTTGTGTCATTTGAAAGTCTTTTATGTTGAAATATCTTCTTAAAGGAACTCCACTCAATGATTAGTTCCTTCAAACTACAAATACTCTGCAGAACCTGATCTGGGAAAGTAGAACCTTCGTCCTCATAGTTGGACAGACCAAGAAATGATATTCTGCTGAAGAGGAAACCTATATTTTGGACTTGCAGTATGTTGGTAGCATCTTTTTCGTCTATTCTCAAGTGCTCCAAATTAGGTATTACCTTCAATATATACAAATAAAATTTACCATAAGTGACTAATTCTTTTGGACTCAATAAAGAATAAAGACCGTATAAAAAGGAAATAATAAATAGCAAAAAACAAAATTTTTGGTTCTTATAAATTAAATTTTCATTTTTCTATTTTTTCTTTTATTTTTTTCTATCAAAACTAAAAAAATATTTTCTTTGTTTCGGTAAACTTGTTGTCAGCATTCAACTCACTATTTTAAAATTTTATTGGACCAAAATCATTTAAAAAAAAACATTTATAAAGACTTAAAAAAAGTTTGTTTATAACAAAGTTATAATCAATCTCACTTGATTCGTGCCAACATTAAAAAAAATTCTATCAATACTGCCATATTTATAATATCATAGAGAACAACATCTATGAAATTAACCTAGTATCAGATTGATAATTTCTTATATTAATTTATTTATTTCAAGAATCTAAATTCTAATATTAGATATTTACATGTCTTATTTACTAATAAGGAAACTTCATTTTATGAAAATTATATAAAAGAAAAGAGAGAAAACAAAAGCAATGCTATCATAGAGAACATAGCTGATATCTATATTTACTAGTAATATAACTTGAAACCAGATTAAATTAGAGTTATCTTGAGAAAGTGACACATATGTTATTAACTATTGCCAAGTTATACTAAGATAATGATGATAGCTTATGAAAAAAATTAACATTAACAATAATATTTATTAAAATCTAATTTAAGAGATAATTATACTAAATAGCTTACAAAAAATCACAACAAGAATACTCATCATATGCGTTAATTTGTTTCTTTGATAAGAATTACCATTACTAAATTTAGGTATTACCTTAAACATATGCAAAACAAAATTTACAATAACATACTATATGCAATAGCTTTAAAAAAATAAAATGGAAAATAAAAAACATAATGTTTATTCAAAATTCAAAGTAATCTTAAAATGTTGGTCTTTGATGTAATTTGATGTAATTGGCTAATATACTTTTCGTTTCTCTTTTGGGGTTTGGCATGCATACAATACACTTTTCTCATTTCTATCCAAACACACGGATGCTTTCTGAAGGCCAGTAAAAATAACCAATTAGTCAATTACAAGCCTTGTTATGCAAATAAACCTAATTTCTAATAGTTTTCTCTTAACTTTTTTTTTTTTTTTTGTTAAACCTATATTTCATATTTTTTCAAGAAATCAAATTTTCTTTTAAACTTAAATGTTCAACCTTTAATTTTATTCTTTTAATTGTTTTTTTCAACAAAGTTTTAAAGTGGCCTAGTTTAGTACAAAAACACTATGACGTCAATATTTAATATGCTATTTAATCATTTAAGAAGACTCTTGATGGCAACAACAAGAATAACAATTTCTAAATTTTATTAGACTATCATGCAAAATGGTGTATGCAATAATATATATAAACAATGTATACCTGTTCAGCTACCAAATGTTGATGTGTCGAACTAATTTTTTCTTCATCTGAAAGCTTCTGGTAGCTACTTGTAGAAAGAGTTTTGTATAAATTCAATTTCACACATCCTGAAACACCTAATTTTCTCAAAGATGGACATGATAAAGTGTGATTTCCTGCATAGAACCTTTTGAGTTTAACTAAGTTCCAAAGCAACAAAGTACTTAAATGGTTAAACTCAAAGGAAATACTTGAGAACAGGGGCTCTTCCTTCAATGCAACAATTTCCTTCATGTTTCTACACCATTTAATGACAAGTTCTTTAAGAAGGGAGCAACTTGTGGCTACTGAACATGGAAATACAAATTCCAAGCTTTGGCAGCTCTTTATACGCATTTCTTGTAGATTGCAAAAACAAAGAGCTCCATCCGGATTCCTGCTCCATATTTGTTTTAGCTCTGACAATGTTTCTAGAGTGATTGTTTTCAGCTGTGTTTGTTCTGTACTACAACTTTCATCAGAACTCACTTCAAATATCTCTTCCACCGAAACACAACCAGCAACCACTAATGTCTCTAGATCGTTATATGCTTTTTGCATCGAAGAAGGAAAAATTACTCTAATTTTTTCACAGTTTGTTATTTCTAATGTCTTCACTTTAGAAAATTCTTTGTGCCATATTTTCTTCAAGCTCTTCATGTCCTTCAAGATAATTGTTTGCAATTTGGAGAATCGAACCTGTCATTTAAAATTTTAAAAACCGTAAGAACTATTAATTTCGAATAATCAATGAAAAAAGCTATTAGTGAAGAACATATATATGTATGTCTATTTGATACACAGTATTTGAACAAAGGTCTTAACTTTTTTTTCTTTTGGAAAGGAAAACAATAGAGTTGCGATTTAGTGATCATACCTCTTCTAGTGTGACAATATCATCATTCCTTTCTTCTGCAGATATTATCTCCTCCATAAGATGGCATTCACTTATTTCAAGCCTTGTGAGGTTGGGAAAACTCTCCACCATTGTAGATGTGAACAAATACTTTAAAGCATCACAATTCTCAACAATCAAATTTGTCAATTTGTAAAATGAGTGTCCATTATCCTTCCAAATTTTGTTCAAACTGAGTGAGCTCAACTTGAGAGACTTCAAATTAGGAAATGTAACCTACGTAGAATAAAAATGTAAACAGAAGCTTGAAGAAAAATCATAAAAGGCTTTGCATTCAATGATGCTATTCCAAAATTTGTACGGGTTATGTAATAAACTAACGATTGAAAGAAAACGCAATAAAATAAAATTAATAAAGTAGCTAAGAAATAACTGCAACAAGTAAATGAAATGTGATAATAAGTAAATAAATTTCTTATAATTTCAGTACAAGTAATATGAGAATGTTATACAATCATTAAAAATATTATCGATCATTAATTCTACATAATAGTACTTAGTATTCATCATGAAGATCAATAATTATTTCTAATATTAATTGTTTACAAATTGTTTTATGGTAGTATTCTCTCACACGCACACAGATGAAAGTACTTGGTAATCATGACGATCAATATTATACTAGATATTTTGTTGACATTTAAATTAACTTAATTTACCCTTTAGGACATACGACTCCTTATTTTAATTATGAAAAAGACATATTATGGTCAATAGGGAGCCATATAAAGTTTGAATGATAACTTAATTATTGGCTCCCTAATGGTCCCTAACGTTGGTTGCATTGTTCTTTGATTATATATGTTATTAATGTTTATTCATAATTATTTATTAGCGGATACTTTAAAAACAAAAAAACAAAAACCTAAAGAATCCTTACTTATCAATAAAAAAAAAATCATTTTCAAACTTAACTTCATGAAAACAAGTAAAGAAGCTTAATCACTTACTTGATTGTTAAAAAGGGATACAGGAGTAGAAGATGTTTGCTCATCAGAAAAGAAGCTTTCAAGCGCATCCAAATGTTGTAAAGTCAAAGAATGGAGCATTGGAAACTTAATGGTTTTATCAGTTTCGTCATTCATTGTACTCCCATCACCATCTTCAAACACCACTTTTTTCACAAGACTGCATTCAGAAACTTGAAGCTCTGAAAGTTGAGACATGCTTTTAATCATTGAAACAGACAGAAGATATTTCGCTTCATTACAATTTTCAACTTTGATGGATTTGAGCTTGGCAAAGGAGTCAGTTGCAAGTGGCCCATGACAAATTTTCTCCATCTTACTCAGATTCTGAATCACCAGTTTTTCCAGGTTTGCAAAGGGGGCTGGAATATGAGTCCTCTCTGTAAAATCAATGATATGCTTAATTATGGCATTATTCTGGATGTGGAGGTGCTTCAGTTGAGGAAACCCATCTCCATTCAATTGATAGAGTATGTTCGAAATGCCTTCAACTTGATCCAAGTACAAATTCTCAGCTCTTCTAATCAATCCCTTGATCCCATGCTCCAAGTGAATATTGGTGCCAAGCTTGAGCTTCAATGTTTTCAATGTGACATTCTCAATATCAGCCCATTCCCAGATATCTCCGATGACAATTTTGAACCTTTCTAGTTTATCAAACATCAAGTCTCTTGGCAACATCCATGCCTCTTGTATTTGTAATTCTAGAGCCGTTAGTTTCGACAATTGCCGAAGTTCATCAATGCTGGCATTTTCATCTAGATTGTCTGAATTCTCAACTGCCCACTTAATGGAGGTATCACCCATGTACAACTCCTCCAATTTGGTCAAGCTTGATATAATGCCTGGTGGGATCATTTCAATCCCAGATTGACTCAAATCAAGCATTCTTAATTGAGTCAATTTCCCTATTTCACTCGAAAGTTTTATCATGGATGACTTTAAAAGACTGAGTATTTCTAAATTTTTCAAAGCTCCCACTGCATCGATATCATCGAGAACACATTGGTCCAGACACAAAGTTTTAAGATTTGTTAGGGAATGAAAAGAAGTGGGCAATGAAGCCAAGTTCAAGCCTGTTAAATCTAAAACTTCAAGGATTTTTGTACCCTCAAAAAAGGAATTAGGTATCTCTAGAGATGGATTATGATCACGCAAGAAGAAAAGTTTTAGATTATGACTATCTAACTTTTCGGAAAGCTGGCGGAAACCACCGTCATGCAGAATGATCTGGGAGCACTTGCTAAGAATATCCATTCTTGGAAATTCCTTTAACTCATCCCCATATTTATATAGTATGTGATAATCCCTATAAGCTATGGAGATAGCTACTTCACGAACAACATCATGCATTTTGACCGTTGTTGTGCTTGTGTCATCTTCCAACAAACAAGATGCCTTTAATGCATTTATCATATTGTGAAGTCTGTTTCTGGCACCTTCCATTGTATTTGTGTTGTTGAATATACCTAGACCAATTCCATATTTGAACAGGTCACTGATCACAGGTTGTTTACCAATAGTTGCACAGAGCAAGAAAAAAGCTTTTATTTCATTGCTTTTCAGCCTTTTGTAACTTAACTCCAAAGCTGAATAGGTTATAGCCTCTAATGCTTCGTTGTCTACCTTTTCTAATTGGCTCAAAGCATCTTTCCACGCATGAATGTCTTGATCTATCAATGATCGCGCCGTGGTAACCATGAGAATAGGCAATCCTGCACACTTTTTCGCCAATTGGAGTGCAATTTCATGCTTCTTGGGTTCTCTGTCTAAATTATCAGTATTAGATTTGAACAAGCTCCATGATTCTTCGTCATTCAAAACTTCTAGTCGAAAATGCTCTTTGACTCCCATCTTTCGTAGCAAATCTAAATTTCTAGAAGTCATCAATATTTTGCAGCCACCATGCTCACCTTCAGATGGAATCCCTACTTTTTTCAAGTCAATGGCATCCCAAATATCATCCAATACAAGAAGGATAGTTTTCTCCATTTTAATTCTGTGGCATAGGCGAGGTGCTCTACCAGCAACAGTTACCTCTTCAAAATGATGAAGACCTAACTTATCAGCAATCTCCTGTTGAACTGTTTTGATGTCTGGTGTTTTGGATACAGTGGCCATAACAACTGAATGAAACATCTGGTCTTTCTTTGCCATTTGAGCAACTTGTTCAACGAGAGTGGTCTTACCCACACCACCAAGTCCATAGACTCCAACCATGCTTACATTGGGGTCTCTCAGAGCATGCATGATATTCTCCTGAATAGATTTCCTTGACTCGAAGCTTTTACTTGTAGCAGAGGTTGAGGCTACATCAAGTTCACGAAGATATGCTACTTGCTTAAAGTTCCCCCCTTCCTGTACTTGAACAACATGTTGGGCAACTTTTGTAGCTTTTCTACTGAGTTGATGGCGTGCCGCCACCACATAAAGAAATGAAGATTGGATGTACCCGTGGAGAGGATCATTTAGAAGCTGATTTGCCTCTTGAATGGCTTCAGCCGATTTGTCCAACCAATCTTGCACGCCAGTTTCAGTTATTCTCCCATTCCTTCTTTCTTTCTGAACACGACGCTCGATTTCATCTCTTTTACGCTCAAGTTCAGTAACATGCTCACTTAGCTCCTCAAAATTGGCGTCGTAGAATATTACATGCCAGAATTGACTTATAATGGGTTCCACAGCATAGTCAGCTACTTTTTCTGCTACTTTTTCAGCCAGAGAAAATAGAGTATCCATTGATCCTTTGAATACAAACAAAATAGGAAAGTTTTGAATGAGGAAAAGAGTCCGTGGAAAAAAACATTGTCAAAAGGTAAACACAAATATTAAAAGCCGGGTACCTTTTCCTTTGGAGTAAGATTGGCGGAATAAGAAGAGCAATCGATAACCTTGAAAGATCAAATAGTTTAGCATACACCTTTTCCCTGTTACATACATGTTAATCAAATGTTCATTAGTCATTACGATTTACGAGTAGTAAGCAAGCAAAACAATTGAGCAGTGAGCAAGTAAATCAAGCTATATACGTTACGAACTTAGGATTCGGATGTGGAAATTTAATACTCATAATATTACTGATTTATTTCTTTAGTCAAAGTTTAATATATATCAATATTTCTATTTGATGAAGTAGCTGCCATTGAATTACAATATTCAACTTAATGTCATAAAAAAATTACTTGTCCGAGGAGAAGATATATAAATATTCATATTTCAAATATTGTATTTGTGTTTTGTTAACTGTTATGTGTGTGTGTGTTTTTTTAATAGAAAGAAAAAAGAAAAAAGAAATACAGGCATGCAGTCTTCTTAAAATGAAAAACTAATGATAGCTAAACTAAATGATGAAAATAGTTGTCATAGAGATATTAACAATACAGTTTTTCTTATGAATATTTAGCAATACAATTGAGCTGCTTCACCTGCTCTGATGGGATTATTTACCCACAAATGGAGGCGCTTCAACTCTTTAGTGAGATACCAATACTTTTTTTTTTTTTTTGGACGAGAGTGAGATACCAATACTGAAAGCAAAGCAAATAACCTGCCAAAACAGGAGAAGAAGAAGAAGTGAGAATAAGAATTTAGGTATAATACTTAAGTTTGTATTATTTTTAGACAAAACAAAGATCATCATACAAGTTAATTATAAAATGATACAACGAAAGATACTAAGGTAAACATAGAGATGATAAAAAAACTCATTACCTTCTCCTTTGATAAATGGTGTTCTGACCGGGAAACTAACAGGATCCACCTTCTATTATATTATTGGAAGACTGAATAATTCAAGACTCGCTTTATCTCTCTGTTCCATCAAATGGAATCAATATAAGAAGTGGAAATCTACCAACAAAATTATGAGGTGGCGTATTTTAATATGTTTCAATAATGGAATAAACGAATAGATATAGATAAATATATAGCTGTAAGTCTTACAGGTATTTCACCACAAAGTTCTCTAGTGATATAGATGAAAGGAGTCAAAAGTAGAAGCCAACAATCTGCAACCAAAGACTTAAAAGAACAGATTTTAGTGAATACATATTTTTCTCTCTAGCCATGGATAAATCACCCATACTGCACGCACCTAAAAGCCTAACAAAATTTAGTAGTTTTTTTTTTTTTTGGACTAATTTTAATAGTTTATGAATCATAAATGTCAATAATATTTATACTCAAATAATATATAAAAAAATTAAACTAAGAAAGACAAGAAATTTAAATTTTGGATTTTAGTTCAAATTTATAAAAAGTTTGTATTTTTAGTTTTTACATACTTGTGAATTAAAAAAAGAAAAGATAAATGATTTCTTATAATTTGTTAAAAAATCATTCTTCAATTCATGATTGGCATATAAAGAACTTCACCGTAATTTTTACTTTAAAAAAGCGCATCTGATATATGATCCTCTTATTCTTAGGAGGTATAGGAGATCAAAATTAGGATTTGTACGATGAGATGCAGATAATGGTCAGAATAATTTGTACGATGTATTGCACAATATACTTCAACTAGAGAATTTTTGCCATACTACTTATGAATTGTTTCTGCTTAAATGTAAATTATTTGATTCAAGTTCACGAAAGGGAACATGGAAGTATGGAACCAAAGACTACAATATCATTAGGTAAAAAGTTGCAAGAGATATAGACATTATGAGGCTTTCCACTTATCCCAAAATGGTTGGATGGTTGTGGTGGACAGAACCCAAGAGGCTATATTGAGTGGTGGAAAAGAAATTTCAGAGCCTTACTAAGTTCATGACTAAAGTAGAACTTTAGCCTAAAAATTAATTACATACTTCAAAGTTCAAACCAATGTTCTAAAAATTGAACAGGATCAACCAGTTGGATTGGTCAAACTGTAAATCGACAGTCCGGTTCGGTTTACAAATGAAACCCTGATTTTGGAAACGGTTATCGAACTGTTTACATCAGGTGAAAACCGGTGGGTCAAACTGGACCGAATCCGTCCAATTCTTTTAAAATTAGAAAGAAAAAAAAAATAATGCTCTAATGGTCCTTAAATTTTTTCACTTTGGGATTTTTTTGAGAACGGCAATACCAATGATGAAAATGGGGAGAAAAGTCCAAAAAAGAAGAAACAACAATATTATCATAGCCAAAGAGATAAGCTTAAAAGGTTTTGTGCTTCTTTTCTCTTTTGTCACGTCTAATTTCTACTATAGTTATAAAAATCGTACCAGTGAACCTATTAGGTCAATTGTTTAAAGATTCAATCGTAGAGTTATGATAAAACTGTTAAATCGATTTTAAATAAATAAAAATACTTTAAACTATAGGAAATGTTTTTAATATGCTTGAAACATCTATATCCTTGTGCTTTTAGCTTTTGATCTTAATTATGTATATATTTTATAATTAAAATTATTAATTAAAATCAACGGTTAAAAACATAAGAACACCTAATTTCCGAGTATACCGAAACACTTCCTAAACTATATATAAATATAATATATGGTTATATAATATATATTTTTGAAAAATATATCATGTTTCAAAAATCAATTTGATTTAATGGCCAATGGCTAAGCTTGAAGGAAATGTTTGGAGACACAAAAAATTGTATGTAAAAATTTTTGAATCCCAAACGAAAAAATCGATTAAAAAAGTCAATAAAATATAAGAATATTAAATTAAATGGATAAAAGGTTATCCAATTTTTAAAAAATTTTACAAGATAATATACTTGTTAGGAACTTTTATTTAAAAGATCAAAACTTTGAGAATTATAACTTATAATTTCTTTTATTAGTCTATATAAATAAAATAGTAATAATAATACTTATACTTATTGTTAATTATGTTTATGTAGTATAAAATTAGATTAAAAAACTAATAAAATCTAAAATAACACTAAAAATAAATAAATAAATAAAAATATCCAATTTATTGTTATAATTCATGTTTACACATAGTGGTGTCTGGTTTGAGACTTGGTGCAGCGCATAACATTTTCTTTTTTAATTGGAGTGTGATATATTATTATATAAAAAGTTTTCTGTTTAGAATATAATAGAATTTGTTTTTTTTTAATATATTATTATTTGATTGGATGATTATATAGATATAATATAATATAATATGATTTGGTTTTTTTAGTAAAATATATTATTATTTCTTAATGAAAAAGTCTTGATAATTAATATTAAGGAGATAATTGGAAGTTAATATCATTTTTTTCTCTTTTCTTTTTTACCACCGTTATTGAAAGGTGAGAAATGTGAGTATCGAACTCACAACCTAAGATTTGTATCAGTTTAGTTGAACCACTTAAACTGTTAAGTCTTTAAAAGATTTTTACTACTAAAAAAGTTTATAAAATATTTGGAGTGCCACGGCCTCCCTTAGTCTCCACTAAGCTCCGCGCCCGTGAAGTTTGTCTACCTTCCTTAAGTTTTTGGTTCAAATTTACATATTTAAAAATAGTGATATTTTAAAAAATATTTTTTAAATATTAACAATCAAGTAAATTAACCATTTGGTTAAATGAGCGGTAATCAAACATAGGGAGCCAATAAGTGTAATTAGGGAAATAGTAAGTGGTAAAAAAAGAAAGAGAAAAGAAGAAAAAATAATATTAACTCCCTATTGTCTCCCTAATATTGGCTCCCAAACTTTCTTATTATTAAAACATGATATTTGTTCATAGATATAAAGGAAAGTTATCTTAAGAATAACATTATCAAATAATTAGTAATGTGAAATCAAATAACCTTAGAAAGATAAATTTGATAAGGCCAAAGATAAATTTGTGGATGCACACATCAAAACACAAGAAAGAGACAAAAAAGAAATGGAGGAGGTTGGCCGGCAATGTTGCCTATTAAATTATGCTACACATTTGTAGAAATATATAGATATTTATATGATCAAAATAAATATCTAGATATTATAATAGAAAAATCTAAAAATTAAATAAATAAATCAATAACTAGAAATATCTAAGTATTATCTAGAAATATCTAAAGTAAATATATAAAATATTATTAATATATTATATAGATATAGAAAAATCTTAAGAAATATCTAAGATATATTTTTAGAAGATCAACTTATGAAGCCTATAAATAGGCTATTATGGCTCTCATTGTAAACAACAAAAATCAACTAAACTAAACACAACATTACTTAACTATCATCAAAGCCTTGTACTCTCTCCAAAATACATCAATAATAAAACTATCAAATTTCTCTAACTATATCAAACATATTCCTTAATCAAAGTTATTCCTTCTACTCCTTATAAACCTAAACTACCACATTAAACCAACTCCAAACTATTCCATAAAACTATCAGTGGCATCAGAGATACGTTCGATCATCTATTGGGTGTAGAATCTTTCTTCCAAACATATCAACTATATATACAATCACCACATCATAACATACTCAAACAAACTTTTCCAAAACCATGACTATCTCCACAATCAACATTCCTGTTCCTACATTGTCCGAAGACAATTACGAGGATTGGCATTCTCAAATGAAAACCTTTCTACAAGCACAAGACTTGTGGGAAGTTGTTCACGAAGGATTCACCAATCCGGAGAATCAAGCAACACTTTCCGCTGTCGAAAAGAAGAAACTAAAGGAGGATCAACAAAGAAATTACATTGCTCTATGATTCCTCCAACAAGCTGTGACAAAGACAATTTTCTCAAGAATAAGAGGAATATCGTCAGCCAAAGAAGTATGGGATAACTTGGAGCAAGAGTTCAGAGGCGACACAAAGGTACGCACAATCCTCCTCCAATCTCTAAGAAAACAGTATGCCAACATGAAAATGAAAGATTTCGAGAAAATAAAAGCTTACTATGCAAGATTAATGAGCTTAGTAACTGAAATGAGATCTTATGGAGAGGATTTGACAGAAAAGAAGATAGTGGAGAAAATACTAATTAGCTTGCCACCAAAATTTGATCATAAAGTATCCACAATTGAGGATACTAAGGATTTATCAAAGCTAACGTTAACAGAGTTAATAAGCTCGTTACATGCTTTTGAACAAAGACTGGCAAGTCGAGATGATGAAGATAATATAGAAAATGCATTTCAGTCTAAGCTCGGTATAAAGTCTCATAATCTAAATAAAAGAGGAGGAGGAAAAATGCAAGAAAATTCTGACAGGGCAGAAACTTCTAGAAAAATAGAAAATAAAACTGAAAGTAGAAAACAATATCCTCCATGTGGCATATGCAAGAAAACGAATCACCTAGAGAAGGATTGTTGGCATCGTGGGAAACCACCATGTCGCAATTGCAAAAGGTTTGGGCATATTGAGAAAGACTGCAGAGTGAATATCAACCATCGCGCAAATTTCTCTGAAGAAAAGGAGGGAGAAGAATATATCTTCTATGCATCCTCACAAGAAGAATACAAGAAGAAAGACGACGTATGGTATCTCGACAGTTGCTGCAGTAATCACATGACAGGTGATCAAAGCCTGTTTAGCGACATCAACAAATCAATTTGATCTGGCATCAAACTTGGAGACGGAACGATCGTGGAAGCAAATGGCAAAGGCACAATCACTATCGACACCAATATAGGAACTAAGAAGATCCATGATGTTCTATTAGTTCCTAAACTTGCTCAGAATCTACTCAGTATTGGCCAAATGATGGAGAAAGGCTATGTATTAAACTTTGAAGACGACTCGTGCACCATATCCGACAAGAAAACTAACACACTTCTTGCAATGGTGAAGATGAAAAACCGAAGTTTTCCACTAAAATGGAGTTACATCCAATAAACTGCCTTAAAAGCACAAGAAGATAACTCATGGTTGTGGCATCGACGATTTGGCCATTTCCACTTTCATGGATTAAAGCTGCTACACCAAAAACAACTAATGAGAGACCTACCAAGCATCACGAAAATTACTCAACCGTGTGAAGGTTGCTTACTTGGCAAGCAACATCGCCAACCATTTCCTTCTGGAGGAGCTTGGCGAGCCAAGGAGATGCTTGAATTAGTTCACACCGACGTTTGTGGGC
>JASCZI010030334.1:45046-56486 GCA_036250425.1 Stylosanthes scabra
TGCCGACCCTTAGTAACAACAGGTATTTCATTCTCTTCATTGATAACTATACTAGAATGACGTGGGTATATTTCCTACGTGAAAGATCAGAAGTTTTTGGCATCTTCAAGAAGTTCAAGCAATACGTGGAGAAACAAAGTGGTCGTAGCATCAAGGTACTTCGCAGTGACAGAGGAACTGAATGCACTTTCAAGGAATTCAATAAATTCTGCGACGAAGAAGGCGTCGAGCATCAACTCACAGTTGGATATGCTCCTGAACAAAATGGGGTATCTGAGAGGAAAAATAGAACTGTAATGGAGATGGCACGCTCGATGCTCAAGGATAAAAATCTACCAAACATCTTCTGGGCAGAAGTCGTATATACTGCAGTATATCTACTAAATCGTTGTTCCACTAAGAAAATAGAAAATAAAACTCCAATCGAAGCATGGAGTGGCCGAAAGCCTTCTGCAAAACATCTAAGGGTCTTTGGATGCATATGTTACATGCACATTCCCTCACAAAAACGAATCAAGCTCGACGAGAAGACTGAAAAAGGAATCTTCCTTGGATATAGCACACAATCAAAAGGATATCGTGTTTACAACTTGCAAACAAAGAAACTCACGATCAGTCGAGACGTGGAGTTTGATGAAAATGCTTCTTGGAACTAGGAAGATGAAGAAGTCGAGAATGGAAGCATCAAAGTCTCACAACAACAATCTAGAAGACTAGAAGAACAACCACGTGAAAAAGCAATGATAGAAGCAACTACTGATTCTCCTGTAATAAATACTAGAACTCTACAAGACATATATGAGACATGCAATTTTGCCAAGATGGAGCCTACAAGCTTTGAAGAAGCAGACAAGCATGAAAAATGGAGAGATGCCATGGAAGAAGAAATCAAGATGATCGAGAAGAATAACACATGGGAGCTGGTAGATCGCCCTTCAGATAAAGACGTCATTGGAGTCAAATGGGTGTATATGACCAAGCTCAATCCCGATGGATCTATCCAAAAGCACAAGGCAAGGCTCGTCGCAAAAGGATATGTACAAATATATGGGATAGATTATACAGAGACATTTGCACCTATAGCTCGTCTAGATACAGTAAGGGCGCTCATTGCACTTGCTGCACAAAAGCAATGGAAGATCTATCAACTTGACGTAAAATCAGCCTTTCTTAATGGAGAATTGGAAGAAGAAGTATACGTTGATCAACCACAAGGGTTCATCGTCGAAGGGCACGGAGACAAGGTGCTCAAACTCAAGAAAGCACTATATGGTCTCAAGCAAGCTCCACGAGCATGGTATAGTCGAATCAACAAATACTTCATGGATCATGGATTCAGGAGGAGCAAAAGTGAACCCACACTCTACATCAAGACGCAAGGTAATTCTAATACTCTTATAGTTTCCTTGTACGTAGATGATCTTATATACACAGGAAACAATGAAGCGATGATCATAGAATTTAAGGAGGAAATGAAGCAATTTCTTAGCATTGAGGTAAACCAAATTGAAGGAATTTTCATCTCTCAAAAGAAATACACTCAAAATTTGCTGCAAAAGTTCAAGATGAGAAATTGCAACGCAGTATCTACTACTCTAGTCCATAATGAAAAATTACAAAAAGAAGATGGATCTCGAGAAGCAGATGCTTCACAATATAGAAGTCTCATTGGAAGCCTTCTTTACCTAACTACCACAAGGCCGGACATCATGTATGCAACAAATCTATTATCAAGATTCATGCAAAAACCAAGTCAGAAGCACTATGGAGTTGCAAGAAGAATCTTGAGATATCTAAAAGGAACACAAGAATATGGCATTCACTATCGGCCTATCGAAGATTCAAAGCTACTCGAATATACCGATAGTGATTGGGCAGGATCAATTAACGACATGAAAAGTACTTCTGGATATGCGTTTATGCTAGGATCTGGAGTATTCTCTTGGGCATCAAAGAAGCAAGAAACTGTGGCTCAATCATCTGCTGAAGCCGAGTATGTTGCAGCAGCGAATGCTACTAGTCAAGCAATATGGCTAAGGAAAATATTTGAAGATATTGGCGAACAACAAGAAGACCCAACAACTATGTTATATGATAGCAAGTCGGCAATAGCAATGGCAAACAATCTGGTTCATCATAGCAGAACAAAGCATATAGCCATCAAGTATCATTTCATACGAGAAGCTATATTGGAGAAAATGATAAAGATCGAGTACTGCAACACGGATGAGCAACTAGCCGATATCTTCACTAAGGCGCTACCAAGAACAAAGTTCGAACTATTTCGACAAATGCTTGGAGTCACACAAATGTGCATCAAGGAGGAGTATCAAATTATGCTACACATTTGTAGAAATATCTAGATATTTATATGATCAAAATAAATATCTAGATATTATAATAGAGAATCTAGAAACTAAATAAATAAATCAATAATTAGAAATATCTAGGTATTATCTATAAATATCTAAAATAAATATCTAAGATATTATTAATATATTATCTAGAAAAATTTTAGGAAATATCTAAGATATTTTTCTAGAAGAACAACTTACGAAGCCTATAAATAGGCTACCATGGCTCTCATTGTAAACAACAAAAATCAACTAAACTAAACACATCACTACTTAACTATCATCAAAGCCTTGTACTCTCTCCAAAATACATCAATAATAAAACTATCAAATTTCTCTAACTATATCAAACATATTCCTTAATCAAAGTTATCCCTTCTACTCCTTATAAACCTAAACTAACACATTAAACCAACTCCAAACTATTCCATAAAACTATCATTGCCATTGACGACGATGAGAGAGAGGAAGTCATTCTTGCTGTGCTGGTTCACCAGAAAGAGAGAGAGGAATCGGATACTGCAGAGAGTTCCTCCAAGATTGAGAGAAGCGAAAGGAGTCTACAGTAATGATGGAGGTTGACTCCACTACCGTTCTTAGCGTTGAAGCTTGTTGTTGTTGCTGCAACCAATTCCATTATTATGTTTTTTCCCCTTTCTTGCCATCCCGAAACTACCATCTTCAACTCTCCAAAGTTGTCTTCGGTCCCTTAAAATTAAATTATGAATAGGCTTTATGTTTATAATTATTTGGCTTTATGTTTATAATTGTTATGAATTGTGCTATTATGAGTTTTTAATTATATTTATAAAGATTTGCACCGAAAAATTATTAGTTGATTATTCTATTAGAACATGATATTTGATTGTAATTTTAAAACTTATGTTTTTAATCTCAGCATGAGACTATATGATTTGTGAAATTATGTTTTGAAACTGATAAGATTTGTTTGAAAAAATGTTATTTGATTTGTTTTGAGAATCCTTCAAAAGGTGTTTGTTTTTTTGTGAACTTGTAAAAATGTATTGAGAACCCCTATAATTTAAAAAATACAATCTGAAATGTTTTATTTGAAAAATTATTTACTTATTGTATTTGAAACCCCGCTAATTTGAAAGATAAAATAATTTGTTATATTTACAACTATATGTTTTATTTTGAATTACTTTGGTAAACTCATTAGAAAATCTGTCAACAAAAAAACTCATTAGAAAATCGTAATTAATGGAGGTTGTAATGTTAACCTAAATGCATCTAGTTCACACCTTAACTAGCAGAAGCGTTATTAGCCTAACGTACAAGCAACAAGTTGAATCTGTTATTTTGTACATGCATATTATTTTGTACTGACACACGAGAGAAAAAGGACTACCCTTAGAGGTGGAGTCAGCCAAATGTGTTATTTGATTTGATTTGATTGATTTCTGTATGAAATTCTCTTATTGATTCACTTGTATATATTGTAGGAAACAGGTCAGGTGCTCCACGGTATATGATAATCCAATGATTTTAACCGTTGATTTCAATTATAAAATAATTTTAAAATATTTACGAATTAAAATCAACGATTAAGATTATTGGAGTACCGTAAACCATGGAATACCTAACATGTTTCTATATTATAATTTGTTATTACTGTTTTCTACATAAATTGTTTTTTTAAAATATTATTTATATAGTCTCATGTATATTATTGACATATTGTCTTATCATTAAGTTGCGAAATTCACTGTGTTTTTCAAAAAAAATGTTTTAGGGATCAGATACTCGAATATTTGAGTTTAACTATCCAAGAGTTAGTATCAACTTAGACTTGTCATGCTCCATATGTTTTAGACATGATCCAACCACGTAGTTAAATTTATGTATTCGTTTTAAAAAAATTAATTGTAGTTTCCTTTTATTTATTTAAACTAGCAAGTTAACTAAAAATATTTCTAATTTCGTCATTTAAATTGAATTTATATTTGTTAGGCTTGCTTGAAAACGATTCTCTTTGAGTGCGAGACAGGGCTTAATTTCGGCCATGTCATAAAATATAATAAAAAAGTATTATTAATTTGCATCATAAAAAATCAACTTTAAGAGAAATCATTAGAGGAGGATACTTTAAGAATTTTTAAAGAAAAGTAATTAAAAGGAAAATAACGTTAACCGACAAATAGTGGCTATCATAAGCATGGGTTTCAAAGATATCGAATTGTGAACCGACCGAAACATGGGTTTCAAACCCTGGTCCTCTAATAAGGATAAAACCCTGTTAGCCATTAGGCTACTTAAGCAATTTGTGTCACATAGGCAATTTATTAAATAAAAATGTATATGTATCCAATATTTTTTTAACCAACAAATTAGCCAACAAAAAATAGAACATCCGTAATATTGTTTATCAAACATCCACAATAAAGAAAAAATGAACATCCGAAACATAAAACAACTAACAATCAACAAAACACATAGAACATCTGAAAACTATAAAAAGAACATCCAAAACCTAAAAAGATGAATATCCAATATAAATTATTGGCTGATATTTGCTTTTTTTTTTTACCTAGCATTGTTGTTATTAAATATATAGAAACCTTAATTACAACTAGTTTATATTTATGTATTTCAATAATTCTACCCAATCAAACATTTTAGCAATCAAGTCCTATAAAGTCCCTTCTTATTCATGCGTCTTCCTGTAACTAATTTCAGTTTTTTTTTCATCGCAAACCACACTCATCACGTAATTTTTCCGTTCAGCTGCTGCTTCTTCCGACGAGGACGACGAGGCGAAGGACGATGGCGACAATGGTGGCATTGACAATGGACAAGAATAGGAAGCAAAAGAAGTATAACGTAGAGGAGAAGTAGGCGGATGAGGAGGAACGCAAAGAAGAAGAAGGAAGATGAAGAGAAGGAAGCAAAAGAAGAAAGAAGAGGAAGAGAAGGAACACAGAGAAGAAGAAGGAGGAAGATGAAGAAATCTGATTCTATTTTTCAACGAAATTCACTTCTTTTCTTTATAAAATCTGGTTCTGTTTCTAGTCGCCTGGGCGCCAAGATGGGCGTCGTTCATGCTTCTAATTTTCATGAAAATCCGATTATGTTTTTCATGAAATCCGTATTTTTTATGAAAATTTAATTCATTTTTTTGAAATCCGGTTATTTTTTCATAAAAATTTGCTTATGTTTTCATGAAAATCTAGTTTTTTTTTACAGAAATCCACTTCATTTATTTTAAAAATCCGGTTCTGTTTTATATTCAAATTCAATTCTATTTTATATGAAAATTCAATTTTGTTCAAGAAAAAGAAGATCATCAATAGCAGCAATAATACCAATAACAACAGCAACAACATAACAGACGAGGAGGAGGAGGAAGAAGAAGAAGAGGACGACGAAGAGGAAAAAGAACGATGACAATAACGATGGCGATTGCAGCGACAACGGTGGCGGTGGTGGCAACCAAAATAACAGAGAAGAAGAAGAAAAAACACTTTTTTAGTGAAAATGGGTTAGGAATGCTTGGTTTGACTTGGTTGGTGAAATTGTTTGGTAGTGTAGCATATACTGTATTTATTTTATCATCATTTTAATTTGCACTAATTTATTTAGAAAATAATTATATTTTTAATTGTGCATATTTTTAATATAAAAATAAATTTAATTAAATATTTAAAAAGTAAAATATAAACACTTATTTTTTATTTTTTCTTAGGATTATGTGAGATTTACTAATATTATTTTTCAATAAATACTTGTATATAATAATATAATATGTATAAACTAATTAATAAATTATTAAAATATAAAAATAATTATTATTTTAATATAAAAATATTTAATATCAATTTTATGTATTGTCTTTGAATAGGATTATTATTCTTTGGTTTATTTAGTATTTTAAATTTAGAAGAGATGTTAAGATTTATATGATGATATGATTATATTTTGTACTTTTATTTTTATTTAAATTATTTTATTATTAAAATGGTTATTTGGGTTAAAACTCCGATCGAACCAATTAAATTTCTAAAGCCGCTACTTAATAACTCAAACGGTTCAATGACTTATCCGAATTTCAAAACCTTGGTCACAAGAGCTACACTACAAATTAATTCTGGAAAAGTTTAATAGAATGTAATCAACGATAACTTATTTATTTTGACTTTTATTTTTAGAAAAAATAATCATTTTAATTTATGAAAGTTGTGAATGCTGAGAAAATTACTTATAAAAAAAACGAAAATAACTTTCTATCTGATAATATTTATTTGACAAAAGTACCGAACATTAAATTTGTTGATTATAGATGTTAAACTTAAATTAAATAAAAAAACCTATAGATTATATCTATATCCCTCGTTACACTTTCCTATTTTGATAAGAAAATGCTTTTTTATCACGAAATGCAGAAAATGCAGTCTTTTAAAATGAGAAACAAATGATAACTAAACTAGTCACCCAAAAAAAAAAATGATAACTAAACTAAATGAAAAGAGTTCTCATATATATATTAACAAATAACAAGTTCTTATGAATATTTAGCAACACAATTGAGCTACTTTACCTGGTCTAGAGAAATGGAGGCGCTTCAACTGTTAAACTGTTAATGACACAAATATTGAAAACAAAGCAAATAACCTGCCAAAACAGAAGAGGTAGGGGGAAAATTAAAATAAACATTTCCTCTGTTTTACCCAATGCTAGTGACAATTAATAAACATTTCCTTTGTTATACAAAAGATTTTATTTCCTGTTAGCTATATGAGAAGTGAGGATAATAAATGAATTTAATTTTCATACACCGTCAGTATAAAAGAGTTTTACACATGTATTAAATGAGGTGTTACCACATCATCAAAAGCAATTAATTTTCAAACCTACTACTTCTAAAATCATATAAATGCATGAATTTGATTGGATGATTGTGTAAAACTTTTTACACCGTCAGTGCATCAAAATTAAACTCTAATAAATTAGGTATAATACTTACATGTTTGTATCATTTTAGACAAAACAAATATCATCATCATAAAGACACCAAAAAAATATCATCATCATAAAAGTTAATTATATACTTCAAACATAGGATGATGATGATAGTTTAAGGTAAACATTTACTTAAGATATATTTGACACACAATATAATAGATATATAGATAAGTAAATTATAAAACGATATAATGATGATGGTTTAAGGTAAACATAGAGATGATAAAAATCTATTACCTTCCCCTTTGGTAATTGGTGTTGTCAACGGGAAACTGAGGAACCACTTTCTATTATATGTTTGAAAGATTGAATAATCCGAGACTCACTTTTCCTCTGTCCCACCAAATAGAATCAATATAAGAAATGGAGATCTACCAAATCAAAAAAATGAGGTGGAGTATTTAAATCTATTTCAATAACAGAAAAAAATAGAAATAGATAAATACATACATAGCTAACTTACATGTATTTTACCACAAAATCTCTGGCGATATAGATGAAAGGAGTCAAAACTAGAACGGTGTGCAACCAAAGAGGGAAAAAAAAAACATTTTTAGTGATTATTATATACAAACTTAAAAGTTTATGAAACATAAATGTCAAAAATATTTATATTCAAACAAAATATAAAAAATTATACTAATAAAGATTAGAATTTTAAATTTTGAATTTTAATTAAAATTTATAAAAAGTTTGTCCTAATTTTTATTAAAAATTTTTAAAAATTTTCTAAGTTTTAATTTGATTCAATTTTATCGTTTAAATTTTTAATTTGCATTAATTTTATCCTTATCATCAATTTTGTCTCTCTAAGTTTATGGGTGGTGGGTGACAAGGTACTAATGCTGACAAGTGAAGGGTGGAATGATGCAAACCTGCAATGGAGGGATGAAGTGGAGAGAAAGGTGTGCTGTAATGGTAACGATGATGATAGATCTAATGAGGAAAGATAAAAAATGAAAGAAAAAGATTGTCCATAAATTAACTTAAAAGAAAAATCTAATCATAAATTGTAAAATTGATGCAAATAAAAAATATAAAAAATAAAATTAAAACAAATTAAAATTTAAAAATATTTTTAAAATTTTTAATAAGCATTAAGGATGAAAAATATATTTTATCAAAAAAATTTGTTTTTTCTTTAGTTTTTACATATTTATGAATTTAAAAAATAAAAGATAAACAATATCTTATAATTTTTCAAAAATCATCCTTTAATTCATTGACATATAAAGAACTTCACAGATAACTCACAGAGGTTCGAAGAGAGTCAAGAAAGAGGTGAACAGATTCTACAAAGTACTATATACTGAAGAACGCTTCTTAAAATTGGGGTTGCTGATAACCTTGTAAAATCTATCAGCAAGGACGTGGCGGCTTATGTGAAAATAATTCCTGATGATAAGGAGATAAAGGATGTGATTTGGGATTGTGGCCCTAGTATAACACTAGGCCCTGGTGGTTTAATTTTAAATACTTGAGGAAGGCGTGAACTGTAATCAAGAAGGAATTTACAACAGTAGTGAGGGAATTATTTGTGTCAGGAATCATGCCAAAGAAGGTTAAGGTGATTATAGGGACCTTAAAGACTACCGGGCTAATCGGTTGAGGTGGGTAATGCCTAACCTTGCAAGTGAGGCTCAGTCGGCCCTTGTAGCCAGACACTTGTTGCTTGTGAGACAGTATTATGCTTTAGGTGGGTAATGCTTGACCTTGCGGATGATGAGGCTCATTCAACCCTTGTAGTCGATAGAAAGATTGTAAACGCAACACTTGTTGCTTGTGAGACAGTGCAATGGTTCAAGAAGTAGAAAATGCCTACATACCTAATTGATCAAACTGGACTTCCAAAAGGTATAAGACCGGATCCAATAGAGTTTTGTGAATATCATGCTAGACAACATAAGATTTGTGGCTAATAGAGAAGGTGGATTATGTAATGTGTTTATTCGGCAACCATGTCCATTATGGTCAATGGATGGCAACTGTACCATTTGAGATCCAAAGAGGCCTAAGGAAAGAATGTTCTCTATCTCCATTTATATTTGTCTTGGTGACGGAAGTTTTCAACAAGATGGTGGAAAGACAAAGGAAGGTGGGGAGATTTGGACCTCTAACGGAAAGGAAAAAGGAGGGTGGAGCTATCCTACCTACAATTTGGTGATGATATTGTACTATTTTGCCTGGTACGGTGGATATGAATACCATTCAAATTTAACTCCTGAAATCGAAAATGAGGAAACCACTGAAGAACCTAGGACGTCTGCAGTTCGATTTAGCACCTGAAACCGAAAATGAGGGAACCATTGAAGAATCGGCGAACCGACCGGGACGCGGACAGTTGAACCGGATCGTGACCAGGCCTTTTTTTTTTTTGAAAAGCTAAACGCCATCATTTTTGTGTTTATGGAGGGGAAAAAAAGACAAAATCGAAACAAGGGGCCTCGAGTCCCCACTTACTCTTCTCTCCCAAGTCCCAAACGACAAGAGTCATGAAAGTGTGAAACCCTAGCCTCTTGTCACTTCTCACACCCACGAACCAAGGGATCTCATCGTCGCTATTCACCGGTCCTTCGCTACTTCAACATCAACGCCTACGCCAATCAAGCATGATTTTGTCCCTGCCTTCAGATCTCCAACGTCGAGTCGTCTCTTCCTCCACCACACCAACACTGACCCCGCTCAACCACCACGGTTTGGTCCCTGCCTTCGCCGTTCCAACGTCGTTACCATCGTCACAGGTATGTCACTCTTCCTTCCCTTTTTCTGTTTTGACTTTTGGGTTTTTTTTCTTTACTTGGTTCTTTTTTTTTTTGGAAAAAATTACCAAATCTACCAACGAAAGATAAATACGCTAAGAAATCTGGCCACGTAAAAAAGAAAGTAATTTTGTACCAATGAAAGATAGAATTTAATTTACAAAATTAGCCAAATCCTAAAAAATTATTTTACATTTCCAAATTATCCTTTAATTTAAATAAATTCTAAATTTTAATTCTATTACACTTCATCACCACCCAAAATCCCTAACCCCACCCCACTCATGTTCTTCCTCACCACCACTCTTATTTCCAACCACACCTTCACCAACGTCAATATTGCCACCACCACAACTTTGCGGATCGGATCATATCCGTAATTTGCGAATCGAATTCGGTTTTTTACCGCGGATCTGCGGATATGATCTGATCTATGAACACCCCTAAGTAAATTAGTAGCTTAAGCGATTCAATGATCGGTCCAGTTTTTAAAACCATGTTTATAAGGAAGTTCCATATGACTGTTGACAAAGACGAGACAAATAATGAAATATCAACTCCAAAATTGATATGGAATGGGGTTGTTCTACGTCGCGTTGAACTTCTCTAGTATATCACTAAGGAAAAATAAATACAAAGATAATACTTCGTGAATGTGATATCCTCGTTGTGTCCATGACATCCTATGTCCTGTGTGGTATGATGAAGGAAACTATTTATCACTTATTCTTTGCATGTTATGTGGTGTGGCAGCTATGGAGCCGCTGCTAGCTATTGACATTAGGGCTATTTTGGTCGTTGCCTATGGGTGATCATGGATCAGATCTGACCCGCATCCGAAGTGAATATCCAAATCTTATCTGAAAAATGAGGATATTACCTGATCCATAGGTTTATTGGATCTGATCGGATCCACACATTAAGAAGATCAAATATGAAATATCAGGTTTTAGGTTGGTACCCGCGAATTTGATCTATAAATCCGCGAATTCGCAATATAAATTAAAAGACAAATATGCCCCTAATTTTTAAAATGACATAAAATTGCCTTTCACTTTGCTGAAATACATTCATACCCCCAAACTTTGAGAAAATTAGACATTGATACCCCTCTGTCAGAAAAATAAGAGGCAATTTTGTCTCATTTTATCATAACGGTCACGTGGATCAAACAAACGGAGGGGTATTAATATCTAATTTTCTAGAAAGTTGAAGGTATGAGTGTATTTCTGCAAAACGAGGGGCAATTTTGTCACATTAAAAAAGTCAAAGGCATATTAGTCATTTACCCATATATATATATATATATATATATATATATATATATATATATATATATATAAC
>JASCZI010030334.1:66363-77476 GCA_036250425.1 Stylosanthes scabra
CACTATTAAATATTATTATGACATATAAATATTATTATCATTACATAAATATTATTTGTTAGGCTAATTCATTATTTTTAGCTATTTCTATTCTATGAGTTAAATAGAAATATTTATTTTCTTTAATGTTTAAAAATTAAAAAATATTACATAATTAAATAATATTACTAATACATGCATGACATATTAAAAACTTAAACAACATCAACATAGCCACATTTATACAGTCCATGCAAAAAATATTAAAAAATTAAAAGTTAAATAATATCAACAAGTATAAAACTTACATAATTAGGATTGTCCAAGTGATACGAAATGTGCTCCTCCGGAAGTATAAAATCTCTAACCATCTCTCACTAATCTTTATAGCTACTCACTAATTTAATTTTTTTGAAATAAAAAAAAAACACAAGGGCGTGCACAAATGCACTGATGCTTGCTTGAAGCCTTCCTTTATATAGGCTTATGCATGCAGCTGTTCCCCATGCGGAGACTGCCTCCCTCGCGCATGCATTGGGTCAAGCGGTCAACACGCTACTAGCGTGTAGTGGGAATCCGCTAGCAGCGTGCAGAAGCCAACATGCTACCAGCGTGTAGCAGGCGCCCTTCTGCAGCTGCTGCAACACGCTACGTGCGTGTAGCAGGCGGGTATCCATAAAACGAAATAATACCCATGGTTTCCATTTTTTAGTACAACACCATTTTAATATCCATATCAAAAATAATTTCTGCTATATTTGATGTTTATTTGATTTCTTTTTTCAATTGTATATATAACTTTCCTGGCACCTGAGATGAGTTCTATACCGTATTCCTCTATTTGGCAGGTTCCAATTAACATTTTGTCATGTTCTGGTGGAATGAAAGGACGCTAATGCCCCCTAGAGAAAATTAGTAATTCACATAACTGCCCAGCCCGGAAATAGACGAGACAAATGGGTTTCGCTCATAGCGGATTCGTTGATGTAGGTGATCTATATGGAGCTTGCTATTCACGAAGGCCCAAAACGCAAATGGGGTTCCCATCCTTTAATGCTGTCCTTACGACCAGGCTAAGCACGTAGTTGGGATTACTTTTAAATTATTATTTATGAATTTAATTTTCATGTATCGTCAGTGAAAAAGAGTTTTACACATGCATTCAATCAGATATTATCACATCATAAAAAATAATTAATTTTCAAACTCACTACTTCTAAAGTCCTATAAATGCATGAATCTGATTGGATGATTATGTAAAATTCTTTACATCATCAGTACATCAAAATTAAACACATTTTTTATATATATGTATAATATTTTTCTTGTTGGATTATATTCATAAATTAACTATACTTTTATTTATACATCGTTATTAGTATAAATGTTTTTATTAAATATTTATAAATTAAAATATAAACACTAAAATATTTTTTACTAATCACATTTTATTTTTTATTTTTCCATGATTATATAATATTTACTAATGCTATTCTTCAATAAATTCTTGTATATTATAATTTAATCAGTATAAATAATTAATAAATTATTAAAATATAAAAATAGTAATTATTTTAATATAAAAAAGTTAAAATTAACTTTATATATTGTACTTAAATGAGATTATAATACTTTATTGATTTTGTATTTTAAATTTAAAGGACATATTGAGGTATATGTCATAATATAATTTTAATCTTTTGTCTTTATTTTTATCTTATATATTATTTTATTATAATACAGTTATCTTGGTTGAACTATCGGTCGAACCGATTAAACTTTAAAATTTTCAACCGATATCTCCAACAGTTCAATGATCGATCCGATTTTTAGAATCTTGATTTAATCATGTAACTTGATATACTAAGAAATAAGTCTCAAGAAGTAAGTTTGCACAATTTTATAATTCTAATTTTAATTTTTTAGTAAAAAAATAATAAATTAAAATTTATAGAGTAGTAACTCAAAAGATAAATATAAATGATTAATTTTTTAAAATATTAGAATATATAATTTAATATACTTTTTTCATTTATTTAAAAAATTAATCGATTATAGAAACATTTTTTTTATTTTTAGCAATTCTAATATCATCTATAGAATATAGGTAATCAGCTACTGATTAAAAAAAAGTAACGAGTCGCTTTATGGTAATTAGTTTAATTATATAAACTTTAAGGTCTGCAATTTTTATAGTATCTAAAGAACATAAGTGATGATTCATAGATAGATAGATAGATAATAATAATAATAATAATAATAATAATAATAATAATAATAATAATAATAATAATAATAATAATAATAATAATAAATAAATAAATAAAAAGGAATTTCTTCACAATAAAATGTGATCTGATTTATGATAAATATATTAAATTTAGTTGGTGAGACCTTTTAGAATTATATAATCTTTATATATATATATATATATATATATATATATATATAGACATGGAGAGAGAAAATATTGTATCTTTTATCATTTAAAAAATTCGTCGATTACAAATTTTTTTTTCATTTTATTTTTAACGATTTTAATAGCATTTATAGAATGTATGTGGGTAATGTATAACATCTAAAGAATGTAGGTGATGAGTCGTAAATAAAAAATAAAAGAGATGTTTTGTGATTAATGTTTACTGTGGTAAGTCTAATCATGTAGACTTTAGGGTTTAGTAATTAAAACTTAGAATTTATATTTAATTATAAAAATTAAAAAGATTTTTTATCATTTATGTATATAAAATAAAAGAAATAAAATATTACTTTTTAATAATAAAGTGTGATGTGATTAATAATAAATATGTGATTAGTGTTTATAGTAATTAACTTAATCATGTAAATTTTAAGAACTACTAACTGAGAAATAATATTCAATTGATATTTAAATTTATTAGGTAAATTTGAGGTTAATTTTTTGGTCTTATTGGTATGTCCCATCAAATAAAGACCTATCTCAACAATAAAAATGCCTAAATACAATCAGTCCAATCACTTATTTGACACATGACTAATTCACAATAACCAATAAAGATAAGAACCAAGTAATCGAACATACTAATTAAAATAAAACTGAACTCTTAATAAATTTAAATAAATATTAAATTAATAACAAGTAAACTAAACGGTTAAGGATCCCAACAAAGTAGGGATCCGATCTCCACACTCCAACAAACAGCACTATTACTAAATCTAATTTCATATATATAAATAAATCTATTAATATATACTCTTACTTCTCTCATACTTTATTCTTTCTCTCTTTCATACACTTTAGGCTGCGTTTGGAAGAGAGACTGGAACTGAGAGACTGAGACTAGAAGACTGGAACTGAGAGACTGAGACTAAATTAAATTTGTGTATTGTGTTTGGTTTAAAAAGTCTAAAAATGAGTTGTATAGAGACTAAAAAGTACAAAAAGACTAAAATATCCCCAAATCATTTTCCTTCCTCTTCCTCTTCCTCTTCCTCTTCACTGCCAACCCAGTTGGCCTACTTAAAAAAAAAACCAGATTTATAAACTGAAAGAATAAGTTTAATGATTTCATATATTCAAGAAACCAAGTCAACAAAAAAAAATATATTCAAGAAACCATAAATTTAATTTCAAGTTTTGAAAAAAAAAATTGAAAACACAGAAACGTTGTTTGGATTAGGTTGCTTTTTAGTGTGAATTTGAACATTTCTTATTATTGTTGCTTGCCAGTGTGAGAGAGAAGAGTGTAGTTCCAGTGTTTGAGAGAGAGAAGAAAGAGAGTAGTTCCAGTAGAGCAGGGCCAAGAGACATGGGATGGTGGTTTGGGATTGTAGCAGCAACAACTTGGGAGGGGAGAAGAGGGGCTCCGCCGGCATTAATGGAAGTCGCCGGCGCAGCAAAGGGCGTGGTTGGAAGGGGCGGTGGCGCGATGGTTCTTCGAAGCAAAGGCTGGCACCGTGGGAGGTGAAGAAGGAGAGTTTGGTCAGTTGGTGGGTGAAGAAGGAGGGACTTTGGGTTGGCAGATGAGGAGGCATGATTTGGGAAGAAGAAGAAAGAAGAGAAAAAGAGAGAGACCGAGTGTTTGAAGTGTGAGAGGGGGGTTTTGTGAAATTTCATAAATTATATGAGGGTAATTTGGAAAAAGAATGTTATTAAAATTTCAGTCTCAGTTCCAGTCTTTCAGTCCCTCCAAATTAGAGGTACTGAAAATACTGAAATTTTGGGGACTGAGACTGAAATTTAAGTTCCAGTCCCTGTTCAACAAACACAATACTGAGTCTCAGTCTCCCAGTCTCAGTTCTAGTCTCACTAACCAAACGCACCCTTATTGACTTGAGCGCCGAAGTGGCTTTGCGGGTCAACCCTCGCCGTTCCAAATTGGACGACCTAGCCCAAAACACCTATCTTTCAGATTCATTTTTTTTTTCATCTTCTTCTCCTCGGTTACAAGTCCCTTGTTTAATTGGATGGAGGCACTAGTAGCATATGAAACCCATTCAGATATAGGCCCAGCTCTACATTCTTGTTAACGGCTCAAATACAACATTTGCCCACATGTCTTAGCTTGGCTTGGCTCTGCCACACCCCCATCAAATTGAATGGACAAAGCGGACATCACGTTAGGCATCCTTGGCTCAAATGCTTCTATTGGTAGCTGTCCCATGGAGTTCCCAATCACATGATGTGCACTCAACAATTGCTCAGTATTGTATTCACCTTTCAATTTTTTAATTGAAATCTGCATGGTTATTCTTTGAGCCTTATCATATTTCGTTAATTTCAACTACCATACCGAAACATCTTTCCTAACTTTATTCAATAAATAAGACACCAGATATATTTTAAAAGAAAGAAAATCCGTCAGCTTCAGTCAACTTACTTCTAATAAATTAATCCATAAACGTTAAAACTCTTAAACCTGATGATTCATGTGATAATATCATAATATTTATTTATTAGTTTATTTGGAATCGCAGAAACATCTTACACTTCTTGCATTGTTTTACCATTTATTTTATACTATACACTCGCGCACCTAACAAGTTCACTACTGTGGAGTTTGGCAATATTTAGAAGAACACCACTTAAATTAATAGTCTTGTACATAATGTCGATCTCGAAGTCTTGTACTAAGGCTAGGCTACATAGGAAACTACATTATTTTATCCTTTTAGATTTTATATAAGACAAGAAGACTTTATTTAAGGTGTATTTAATTTATGATAGATCTGAAATAATATTAGCAAATGAGTAGTTATGATTTACAATGAATAATAAAAAAATAATAATAAAATATAAAAAATTTTAGTCATTCATTTAATAATATTTTACCTAGTCCAATATAAATATCTATCATAAACCGGGTTCATAATAGATCTAGATTAAATATTTCAAATATATGATTTATATTTAATCTTTATTATTAATTTTTTATTCTTAATAAAACATTACATTTATTATATAATGGACAGCTATTTTATCATCATATATCAAATTATATTTTCACCATGAAAAAAGGCTCTTCATTCAATATTGCATATGACATTAATGGTGGATGTTGTCACTTTTCGAACTACGATGTGGTTTTTGCCGGAGGCACAAAGACGTGTTATTAGTGCAAATCTCGAAGCACTTACATTAAAATATTTTTTTTTGGTGACTACTTACATTAAAATATGAATGATGACTGACTAATCTACAAATTAAAGTTTAAATGACACAGTTCACCAAAAAGGAGTTTAAATGAGACAAATTGGGTAATTAAAATAAAACCGGGGTAGAATCGAAGCATGTGTGGAAATAAATAAATAATACCAAAAAATAACTAAATAAATAAATAGTAGTATTTTGACAATTTGATGAGTAGATGTTCATTTTCTTTCTGGAAATTATATATGCGGGAACTTTTTGGTTCTTAAAATTAATAAATATTAAATTGCTAATTAAAATTAACAATTGTATAGGATATATTGAGATACATATTAATATACGTAACTTAATTTTAACTTTGATATTATAATAAGTCGTTTTAGAGTTAAAATTCAAACTGGCCTCGATATTTAACTTGCGCATTAAATTGGCTTTTGAATTTTCAAGTTACTCAATTTGGCCCCGAAATTTTCATTCCGTGACTCAAGTTGGCCCCCCGCCTATTTTCCGTTAATGGTGTGATGATGTGGCATGCTGATGTGGACAGTCAGTGCCACGTGTCAAAAGATGGTTTATTCACGTGGAATCGAATGACACGGTGGCAGTCAGTAACACGTGGCATGATGACGTGGATAATAGTGCCACGTGTCAAAACGTGGTTTGTCCACGTGTCATAACACTGTTTGTCCATGTGTCACTAGTATGTTATCATTATACCTAAGTCAAATTGACTCCTGAAATTTCACTCGTGACTCATTTTAATCCCTGAAATTAACAAAAATAAATCAAATTGGTTCCTAAAATTATTTTTTATTTTTATTTTATAAATTTAAAATTATTAGTATTCTTGAAATTCATTGATTTATTTTTATTTTCTACGTATTGCATTGATACATAAGTTTTTATAAATAATTTTAATTTTGATCATACTTATTTAATAATAATTAAATATTAATAAATTTTATAATATATAATTAAGTTATTTTAACAAGATAAATATAAGATTGAATAAAATATATTTTTTGTCTTAAAATATTTATATTTTATAGAAAATTAAAACTTATCTAAGTCTTGTTTAATTTCTTAATAATCATTAATATTATTAGTTAATAAAAAAAACCACTTATATGAAAATCATTAAAAATAATTTATTCGTAAAATGATTAAATAGAAAGACTAAACTTATTCTTTATGTAGATATTAAAATTTTCATAATTGTAATAATTTTATATTTATGAAATAGAAAATAAAAAAATTATTTTAGTTACCGATTTGATTTCTTTTTGTTAATTTCAGGTGCTAAAATGAGTCACGATTCAAATTTCAGGGATCAATTTGAGTTATGTACAATCATAACATACTAGCGACACATGGATAAACAGTGTTGTGACACGTGGACAAACTACGTTTTGACACGTGTCACTATTTTCTATGTCATCATGCCACGTGTATCTGACTGCAGCTGTGTCACTCGATTCCACATAGACAAACCATCTCTTGACACGTGACATTGACTGTCCACGTCAGTATGCACATCATCACATCATTAATGGAAAATAGGCGAGGGGCCAATTTGACGCGCGAGTCGAATTTCGGGGGCAAATTTGAGTTTTAACTCGCCGTTTTTTATTAGTCAATGCGGTTAATATTGGTTTATATTTTAAAATTGAAATTAAGTGAGTCTAATTCGATTTAAAAAAGATAAGGTGAGTTATGATTGGATGCAAACTGAGACGTTTTGATATTATGAAAAGATTTATTAGTGAGTCCCCTTAATAACCTTTACAAATCTTGCAGCCCTTGAGTTATGTCTGTCAATTTTCATTTTATAGAGAAAGGAATGGCTTGAAGTTTAATTTCAAGCCCCTTCCGTTCCATGTTCCCTGCTTTTTCAACATTCCCTCTAAAACAAAAAATTGTGTCATGAATCATCATATTCAAGAAATGTTTCTTGATAGTGTTGATCATTGTACCTTTGGTCGAGATATCGCCCATCCACCATTGGATTGTGGTAGTGATAACTATGTTCAAAGAACGCTACTCTTTTCTTTGGTAGGAGTTTGCTTGCATGATTTGTGATAAGTAGAGATTATTGTACACAGCATAGAACCCAACTACATGTTTCGATGCCGCCAACTCATTACATTACTTAGTTAGTGAGCTTTGTCTACGTTGAACCTGGTCTCTAGTGATTCTTAAAGAATATTCAATTTTTGTGCATCTGATGGGCTTTTTGCATGATAAGGTGTGTTTGGTTTATCATTGTATTATATTCAAAATAATATTTTCGAGGGAGTAATATCGATAAGTTACAAGTACAAGATCGAGGATTTTGTTCAATGAAGTTACATTCATGAAGTAGAAAAAAACAACTTTGAAAGTCTCAGCAGTTATGAGAAGTTACAACCTACGTATTATCTGACGTACTTTTATGCAAAAGTTAAAAAATGGAGTAGTTTTGTACGTAGATTATATTTAGTTATTGTAATTTTAAATTCATAGAATTACTTATAAATAAGAGGATTAGTGTCAGAATATGGGGATGGAACACATCCTAACCCAAAAATGGATACGCAGAGGAAAACCAAGTGTTTTTTCCACCCATTTCCCATTCAGTAACATTTCATTTATCTTCGTTCTTTTTATGTACTTTTGTTTCTTTCACTTTTCTTTTCAATTCCATTTCATTTCCCGTTTCATGTAATTTATGTCATTTCTTTCTTATACGTTTATTCATATTCAATTTATTGTGCATTTACATTTTCTTCCATTTTCCTTTCCATTTCTTTCATCTTCTTCATCCTTTTCCATCTTTTTTTTATATTGTCTTTGGCTTGATATCCACAATCGTTTGATAGTTGATCGTTTATATCAACAAATGGTTAAAAATCTATAAAACATGTTGGCAAGAAGAAAACCACGTTTCAGCCTCTTGAAGAAAATTAAACCACGTTTCAGCGTCATGAACGAATCACTTTCATGTTTGGCTACTTTTTTTCTATAAATGTAAAAGTGGTTTTGTAATAACAAACGTTCACGTGAAGCTATAAATTTCAACTTCTGAGTTTACATTTTACGTTGGAGAATTGATTGATATCATTTATTTTTTCCCTACCAATTATACCTTTTATCTTCCTCTCTAAAAAGAAGTACATGAATAATTTATCATCACTATGTTAAACGTCTGAATTTATATGGTTCTTGGTGCCAACGGATTTTTTATTAAGAAATTTCATTCCGTTAACTACTAAAATAAAAGTTTTAATTTATTTTTAATAATTTTAGTATTCTCTTGTATATTTTATATATATTGTTTCAATCCAACAGCTTTTTTTATATATTATTTTTTATTTAGAGTTTTGATTTCTCATTAGATTTTATTATTTTTTTAAAATTTTTATTGCATGAGTACATGTAGATTTTTATTTTCTATCATTATTGTATTGTATTTTATTCTAATTTTAAGAAGTTTTTTTTATTAGTTGATTTTGTTCTTAACAATTTTTACTTACTTTTATTGTATATTTTTATTTATATGATAAATATTAATTTTTTATATTTTTTCTATCGAACTAGCTAAAATCTTTCTGATATATTATTATTTGCTATGGTTTTTTTATTACTCTTTTTATATGATTTTTTTCTATTCTCTGTTTATTATATATTTTGTTAATATGATTTTTTTAAAAAATTTTACTACATTATGTTTATCATTTGTATGAGTTTTTATTCTTTATTCTACTTTATTTTTTTCTTTAAGAACTTTTTAATATTTTAGGAAATTTATAGCTAAAATAGTATTAAATTAAAAAGTAGAGAGTATTAGAAAAATTAGAAAATATTTTATTTAAATTCATGTCTGTTTTAGTAATTCTTCATTTAAAAGTAATTTTGAGTAGTGTAATACAAACAATATTTAGTTCATTATAATTCATTTTGATTAAAAAATTACCAAACATAAATCACGTTAACACAAATTTACTTTTCATCAAAATTAAGTTTCAAAATCAAGTTGGTACAAACTTCTGTTTGAAAAGTCTAAACCAAACACACACTAAGTAGAAAAAATTATCAAATTTATCTATAAATGTTCATAACGCTAATGAATCTATCCATAGAAAAAAGAAATTCATTTTATACCCATAAAAAATAAATTTTAGTTGACCAAATTACCTAAACCTTATAATTTTTTTTAAAATTCTTAAATTACCCTCTACTAGGGGTGTCAATTTTCCCTAAGGTCGGGGAATCCCCGCGGGTACCGCCCCGAATGGGGACCCGAAGGCGGGGATTTTTCCCCGTGGGGACGGGGATGGGGGGCAAATTTCCCCCGAGACGGCCGCGGGGACCCGAGCGGGGAATCCCCGTCCCCGACCCCGAATCCCCGAAAAATATACATTTACTAAAATATCCTTGTACTAATAACTTATAGTAGAGGTTTTTCAGTAATTTCACAACTGTAGGTATATAAACTCAAGTAAACCCAAACCCTAACATCACTGCCTCATTGCTACTTGCTTCAGTGCTGTTTCTCTCCACACTCCACAGACCATTCCTCCACTCCTCCTAGTCTCCACTCTCCTCGACGGCTCCACCTTGCTGCCGCTTGCCGTCTCGCCGGCCAGCCTCTGATCGTCGCGCCGATATACTCTCCTCGGCTCCGCTAGTCTCGTCGCTAAAGAAACAGCGCTCTCCTCCAGCATCGCTCTCCCTCCGCCAGCCTCGCCTTCCTCCGCGCCGTTTGTCCACCAAATCTTTGCGCCACTCGACCACTCTCCACTCGTCAGAGCTCGACGAAGCTCGTCGGTTCAGATCTCACGCCGTCAGCTTCGCGCTGCTCGCCCGCCGCTGCTCGCCGTTC
Organism: Stylosanthes scabra; assembly: GCA_036250425.1. Classification (NCBI taxonomy): domain Eukaryota; kingdom Viridiplantae; phylum Streptophyta; class Magnoliopsida; order Fabales; family Fabaceae; genus Stylosanthes; species Stylosanthes scabra. The sequence goes on from JASCZI010030334.1 coordinate 76,833, forward strand.
CCTATACCACCGCTTCTCGCTGCTGCACTTTCAGGTAATCATCTTCCTTCATTTCTTTTTTATTTTCATTCACAAATTTATGTTGCTTATTGTTGTTGTCGGGAATAATATGATGTTTATAGTTGTTGTTTGGGTTAGTTGTTGTTATTGGTCAATCTGCTGCTTATGGTTGTTATTAGAGTTTATCTGCTGCTTATTGTCGTTCTTGAAATTCATGTGTTGTTATTTTATAAAAATTGAAAGCTTAAATGTCAACAAGTGACTATGATTTTATAATTGGGTTAAGTTGCTTGTATGTTCTAATGCTTGTGAATTGATTATTGATATAACAGGTAAATCAAAGGGAAAATGTTCAGCTCTTTAGGACTACGTGGAAGCTTATGTAATTAGCTTTATGATGAATTGGTTATTGTTATTAGAAGTTATTCTTGAACCAAGTTTCAAATATTTGAAGTTGAAAACTTTGAAGATTTGTTATTAGAAGTTATTCTTAGACCAACTTTGTTATTAGAAGTTATTTAAATCAAGCTTATGTGGATGCATGTTATTTTAATGTATTTTTTTTTGTAGCATTAATGTTTCATTATTTTTTTGTGACTTAAAATTTATTTACATTTTTTTAATTTGGAATAATAAGAAGTCAC
>JASCZI010030335.1:0-19298 GCA_036250425.1 Stylosanthes scabra
CTTTATTATTTATTAAGTTTTATTAATAAAACTTAATAAATAATAAAGCTACCTAAAATAAATAAAATTAAACTAAAAAAATAAATAAAACTAAATAAAATAAAATGAATAAATAAAACAAAACTAATTAACTTACTAAATACAATTACATAAATAATAAAACTATCTATATAAATAAATAAAACAAAACAAACTAACTAAATAATAAATAAATAAAATTAAATAAATAATAAATAAAAGAAAAGGAAAGAAGGAAGAACACTTGCTAACAGAGGAATGAAAGATAGAGAACAAAGAAAAAAAATTTAATATGACTTTTGGCATGAAGTTCGCCACACAATATATTGAACTTGGTTTAAAATTTAAAAACTAAAAGTAAGTTCGCCATACAATGAGTTGTACTTGCTTTTGTGCATATGGCGAATTTGGTGCAAAATTAAAAAAAAAATTGGATATGTGTATTTAAAGACTTTTTAATTTGTTAATGGAAATAAAGTTTTATTTTATTTTATTTTAGAAAATTTTCCCAAGTCCAATCAACCCACTCTCCCCAAGAGTATGTGAAAACATGCACGCCCCTCTTCCCGTTCTGCATCTTTGTTCTCATCATCTTTCTCTTTCTCTTCCTCTTCATCCTCCTCCTCCTTCTTCCTATTGTTACTGCGTCGCTGTTACCGCCATCCTCCGTAGTTTTCGTCGTTGTCGCTGTCATCATTGTCGTTGTCGTAGTTGTTGTCACCATCGTCATAATCTTCTTCTTCCTCCTTTTCTATTTTCTCCTCCTCTTCTTCTTCCTCCTCCTCCTCCTCTATTACGTTGTTATTGTTGTTGTTGTTGTTGCTAGTGTTGTTGATATTGATGATGAAAAACTGAATTGAATTTTCATGAAAAACTAAATTGAATTTTCATGAAAAACAGAAACGAATTTTCATATAAAACATAAACGGATTTACATATAAAAACTGAATTGGATTTTCACGAAAACAAAAATGGATTTCGAATGAAAATAGAAACGGATTTTAATATAAAACAGAAAAGAATTTTCATATAAAAACTTAATTGGATTTTCACGAAAATAGAAACGGATTTGCATGAAAAACAGAAACGGATTTTCATGAAAACAGAAACGAATTCGGTGATGAACCCTAGCTCCAGGGTGATGTTTTTCACGCCTAGGCATGACTTTGGGTCACGAAAACAGAAATGGATTTTGAATGAAAACAGAAACGAATTTTAATATAAAACAGAAACAGATTTTCATATAAAAACTGAATTGGATTTTCACGAAAACAGAAAGAGATTTTCATGAAAAAGAGAAACGGATTTTCATATAAACAGAAATAAATTTTCTTTTCTTTGGTTCTTCTTCCTCATCCTTCTTCTCCTATTTCTCTTCCTCTTCTCTGCATTCCTCATCATCCTCCTCGTCCTCTTCCTCTGTGTTTTTTTCTTCCTATTTTTCTCCAATTTCAATATTGTGATCACCATATCTTCTTCTTCTTCTTCTTCTTCTTCTTCTTCTTCTTGTCCTCCTCTATTTTATTCATCTTCTTCCTCTTCCTTCTTCCTCACTGTATTGTCTTTCTTTTTCCTCGTCAATGGCATCATGATAGTCGTCGTTCTTCTCCTCATCCTTGTCGTCATCGCCACTATCATCGTCGTTATCGCTGCTGTTGTCGTCATCACTATTGTCATCGTTGTCGTCATCGTCTTCTTCTTGTGCTGAGGAGAAGAAAAAAAAAGCGCTAATGATGAAAACGGGAAAAACGCGCGTGAAGGAGAAAAATTTAATTGGACTTGATTGGTTAAAATGCTTGGTTGTGTATAATTATTATTTCTCTAATAAGCCTAATTACTATTTGTTATTGCCATCAAAATGGGCTTAAACAAACCACACCTTTCTGCAGCCCAAAAAAAAATTCACATAAGCTATCATCAATCAAGACCTTACCAAGAACAAAATCATAACCCAAAACTGAAAAAAAAAAAAATCAATATATATATATATATATATATATATTTGAATTTGAATTGACACTTTCAATTCTTAAATCGGTACCTACATATATATTTCATAACAAAAATCTCTATACATATTAAAAATTTACGACTAAATTAATTATTATATATTTATACATATTAATTTATATATTTTTTAACTAAATAATTAATAACTAGAATAAATGAATAATCAAACATGCTATAATAAAATAATCAAATCCAATGAATAATAAGGTTTTTTTTATAATAGTAGTATAATAAAAGCTTTTTATAAAATGCTAAATATGTATTTCTATAAATAATTAATTACTGATTTTTTGTGTGTATATATATATATATATGATGGTTGATTCGATAATCTTATCTCTTCATTAGCATCAAGCAATCATTTTTTTTTCTTATTATGTCGGTTTGGGTTGACTTTTGAAAAAAAAAAATTTCATTTATATCTTATTTAAAAAAAATTTATTAATAGAAACTGTTTTCTTTATATTTTTAAAAAATAACACATTAGCTTTTTAAAAAAAGCACATAATTTATTTTTTTTAAATAAAAGTATTTCTTTAGAAATGCATTCAAATTCAAATGATACAAATTTAATAAAAAAAATATTTTTTATACAAAACAACTTTTTTTAAAGAAAAATTCAATCCAAACGAGCACATTATGTATTATTGTTATTATTATTTATATTTTGCTTAGTGCGTGGAAGGTTGAAAAAGAGATAGTAGTTGATTTGTAAAGGTATCAACTATGAATGAGGAGGCAGAAACAAGAGTCAGTGGTCTAAAATGAAGGTGCACTTACCCAATATCATTTCATTACCCACCTTAAGACATTGACATATACATTGATGAGATACTATTTTGACACATCCCCAATCCCCAATGGTGGCTTCCATTCTATGCTTTCAATAATTCACTTGCTCACTAGTAGTATACTAGTGTACCACATGCATCATGATTCACCTTCTTTAATTTATTTAATTCTCCATCTCCTTTTCTCTTCCTTTTTTCTTCCCATTAAGCTGATTAATTGGGAATAATTGCTTTGTCCACACACACCATCTATCACCCAATTTTTTTTTTAAGGATATTTTAGACTCAACAAATCAGATTAATCTCTTATATTTTATTGAATGCTCATTTTATGAGTTTAATATGATTACATTTCCTTTTACATATATATTATTCCAAAATTCAAATTTAAGACTACACATTTAAACAATTCAAACTACTTATCTTAGGAGATATGATTTCTGTCATCCAATTCTATTCATAGTTAATTTTATTTTTCTTCAACTTTTGGCCCTACAAATTAATTGTCAATCCCATCCAACTTTATAACTAACTTGTGCTATATCTTTGTGTGTGTGTGTACTGTGTAACACCTCACACCACAATTCAACTTCTCTCATTGACTTGTGACACCAAAATTTTGGAAAAAGATTTCACTCTTTACTCCATCCAAGTGATCGATAACATTAACTGAATCAGCCGAAAAAATGCCTAACTTATTTTAATTTAGTCAATATTGAATAACTAACCAAAAAAGACTTACATATTTATGGTAAAAAAAAAAAAAGCCACTCATTATATATATATATGGTCCAGTCTGATAAACCTAACTATCTTGTTAGAAATATTTAGTAGTCTTTTGCTAACTAACTAAGCATGCAATGGCATTATTTGGTAGGGTATATTAATTAATTTTTTATTCAATCAAGCATTCACCCATTTTCTGTTAAATTAAATTTAACTTTGTCATAACACTACATACAAGAGTAGATTTATTATAATATCCATCTATATTAATTTAAAGGTAGAAAGCAAAAATTTAATTTCTCAAGTGAGAGTCACATTAAAATTATTCAAAGGTAATGATATATAAAATAATAAATACATATAAAGGTACTAACCTTTTTCTTGTTCCATGGTTATTAATTTTCTTATGCTTTAATATATAATTATATAGTTCACTTCAGTTGCTATCAGAAAGTGACTAAGAAAACCCAAATTTGGAGACAAGGCCTTCCATTATTATAAGGATCCATGCAAAGCTACAATAACCTCATCAAGATTTTTCTTGGTGCTAATCAAACCAAAGTACTATAGACTTGTCCATTTCTTTAAACATCATTTTCACAACATACACCTCCTTAGCTAGCTTAGCTTGTTCTCACAAACCACAATCAAATATCTATATATCTCCAATCTCCCTCAATTTTTTCCTTTATTGATTGACATGAATGTTAACCAAATAATATCATGCATGGGTTGTAATATAATTGTAAGATGCACATGACAACCAAAATTGAAGGGCCATACCTTGTTCTTCTTATTATTGATCAATGTGGGTAGCTAGTAACATGCATCTCCCTATACTTTTATATGACCACCCTTTTATATATATACACAAGATAGAGAGGCATTGGAGAAAGGAAATTAATTCAATTACTAATGTGTCATAGATCGTCAATTTCATGCTACTATATATATACATGCCATTCTTCTTTAATTTAAGAAGAAAAAAGCAATTGATCTGAAGTATGATATTGATATAACTTTCAAAAAAGGGTAGGTGGGGCTAAAATTATATACAGAAAACTACTACTCATCATTTAGTTTTCTCTTTCAGCATGTGGATATGAAGACATTAACATAATAACATATGACTAGCTACGTGTGCTAAGTTCAAAAATCATATACTAATAGCATCATTCGCTCTAATTAATTTATTGACGATATGATGACATTAATCGCGAGGAATTGAATAAGAAAAAATGTGTATCTTTTTCCATGTGATTATTAAGAAGTATATGATATAGATATAGCCAAACATGAAGGATAGACTAGTACTCAAAGTAATCCTTACTTAAAAAGTTATGTTATTTTTAGGGTTTAGAGTTTTTAATAATCCTTTAAGGTCTGGGTTTATGCTAGTATAGCTCTAATTAAGTGTAAATAAAAATATGTGTCATATATTTTTATTTTTAATAACATTTCTTTTAAAGAAAAAATGTTTCCAGCCATATCAAAGGAGCATATTTTCAATGTATTTTTTCAAAATTAGAATTATTTATATATTTTTATTTAGAAAACTGTAAATTCATATAATAATTCATAGGCCGACATCTTCTCCTATTAATTTAAGTTTTTTTTTTTTTTAAAAAAAGGGTAATTTCACAATATGCACGGAATTATTAGAACTTTTATGAGAAAAAATTTAGAATTTAAATTTTGTTAAACTCCAAAAGAAAATATTTTAGAATAAAACAAATAAAAAAGGAAAAAAATGCCTATACAAAATCAGCAAAACGAACTTAAAAAAATCTCTTATATAAGCTTAGAAATATAATTATTCAAGCATTATTTTCTTCTATTAGCCTATTATTTTTTTTTTTAAAAGGTCATTTCATGACAATTCATATAAATTAAAACAAAAAATAAATAAACAATTATATATGAAATGTGTTTGAAAAGAAGGAAGAAAGAAAGAAGATAAGATGAGCGGATGGTACTAATAGGTGCTTGAGAAGCACAAAAATGTGTTGGTTTTGTGGCACCCAGCAGAGCAAGATGACCCACTCCACTCTACTCTCTCAGACAAGAAATGATAGTGCTCCATCGTACCAATCAAATTTCGTGTGATATATGCTTTTTAATTTTATCAAAATAAAGCAAACACATACAATCACTGTGTTTGTTTCCACTTGTAAATTAAAGCCAACGACTCATTATTCATGTATCAGTAAATTCACATCACATAACAATACCACTACTTAATTAATTAGTTAGATAGATGGTGAGTATTATCGATCTTTTAATTTGGTACATATCTCTTTCATATTATTAATATTAATGTGCCAAATAAATCATATATGGCAAAAATCATAATGTGCAATTATTAATATTAATGCTTATAGTTACAGATATGATGACAACTTTGTTCAAGTTAAATGTATTATATTCCTATCAAAAGATTAAACTGATAGCAAGAGTTGTATAAATAATCATATTTTTAATATGTTTTCTAGTGTAACAGTATTTTTAAATTTGCTTGCATATTTTTTCTTTCTATTTTTATTTGTATTGTACAAAGTTTTTAGTTAGAACTCTTTTTTTATATCATTGTACAAATCTTGACCTAAAATCAGAGAAGAAAGTTCAAGGACTAATAGCACATTCTCTCCACATTGCTATCAAAGACGAACCACTAATCAAATAATGTCAAAACATTTCATCTTTCACACGACCTAAAATAAAGAATTTTGACACTTATCCCAAATGTTAGAGATGTAGGAGATATTTTATCCTAAACTTAAATATTATGAACAATTGTATATATGTTATGGCATCTACAATCATAACTGTACTTTAAAAGCATTAGTATTTGAAATAGTGAAAGGGGAGGAAGGGAAGGGAAGAGCATGCATGGATGGGGCCATAATAGTACTTACACATGCATGCAATAATAATAAGTGGCATGGAAAACCAAAACCAACAAGGCAAGTAGTTGCTACCACTATCAAACAAATAATATTTCATCATTAACATGTAAAACACAAAACATCAACTACCCTTTTTTTTGTGTCAAGAAAGCTCAATTATTTAGATGAACCCCAGCTACTAAGTTACTATACATGTATTGATTATTACATCCAATTTAAGGACCCTTTCCTTATAGCGAGGTTTTTCCCTACCTTTGCTCATCTTCAAATTATTTTGTCCCTCTATACTACTGTGCCTTAGTCACCTCAACAAACCTAGTAGCTACGGCTTCCATTTCATTTGATTGAAGAAACATAGAAATCATCTTCATCAAATCCTCTTTAATTAAAGGTGAATTAGCTAATATAAATTGTGTTAGTTTTTTCTTTTTTCTATTTATTTTGTGCTGAAACTAATTCTTTTGGAGTTTAACAAGGATAAATTCTAAATTTTTTTGTTATAGAAGTTCTACTAATTCCATATTAGTAAGAGGAACAAAAATTGGTTCATTATTCATTAATAGTTAGATATCATCAGTGAGCTTTTGTGTATGTGTGACCTTTCTTTGATTATTTAAGTAGGAACCCACAAAATAAAGCATGTATATGATGCAATCCAAAACCAAATCAAAAGCCTAATGTCAAGCAGAGTGTGGCCTTGAGGAACATTGATATAACATATACAAGAAGAATTTAATTTTGATGTCCTGATAGTATAAAACGTTTTATACTGTCATCCAATCATATTCCAATCATATTCGTTGGTTTTGATAACTAATCATGGGATGGGTGGAAAAAAAAAGTTATTTTTGTTGATGTGTCGATATCTTATTAAATGCATTTGTAAAATCACTTTATACTATCAGTGCATTGAAATTAAATTCATATAAGAATATAAAGTTATTTGATACAATATGTAACTTTATACAAATATAAAAAATTCGATAATGTTACATATATCATTGTACATATCCGTACACATAATTTTCAATATGAAAAAATATAAATATCAACATATAAATTTTATATTTCTATACTAATATTTATATTTTTCGTATTATAAATAGTGTATACGGAGGTGTATAATAGTACACATAAATTATATTAATTTTTAAAAAAAAATTTATAATATAAATTTTATCTCTTATATCTCACAAAAAATTAAAATAAAATATAAATATAGATCCATACATACGTCTAATATAATTTAGATCTTTATCATTTACATCTGTACTGAATAAGCCCAGTAATAATAACAATATTGTGTAAGATTTGCATTAACAATTATTATTTAGTGTATTTTTTACCCAATTCCAATATTAGTTTAATTTGTTTGACACAAAGCACTTGCAATTTGCAAATCGATCGTGACAAATGAAGGGATCGAAATGAGTTGGTAATAGCGTCAATCCCTTTTCTAGAATATAAAAACAATATGATATAATATATATTTTTTCTCTTTAATTATTGTATCTACTACGTACTTTATTGTGCGTGTGAGAGCTAGTGGCAGTTACAACGAACAAATTAAATTAAAGGTATAGAAGAAGAGTATGGAAGCTTCAATATATATTAGTGAGATCAAGATCCTATTTGAATCTCTCATTTAAATTATCTTCTTCTTTTTTTCTCTCTGAGCAATATATATTATTTATCATGATTCATGACAAGCTGGAATATTCCTTGATTGATTAGTTAATTGTTTTTTCTTACAAAAAAAAAAAAGGTAAGATATATAATTATTTATGCATTATTTTTACTTATTAAGTTTTTACAGCAAATGATGAGAATTTTATACAAGTATATATTTCGTTGTCACAAGTTGTCCATGCATGTCTGTTGGTAGGAATTTCGCACCAAAATCCAAATCTTTGTGATAAGATTTGCCATTCGATCACATACATATATATGCTTGAAAAATTTTGATATTATTTGCCATTATTAGATCATGCTAATCAAAGAAATGGCTAATAATAATAACGTATTATTAATTAAAGCCAAAAGTTGCCTCTGATTTGAGAGATTGGGTTTAAATTAGTCACTAAATTACCAAAATGAGAGGTTTAGAAAGTCATTGTTTGGTAGCTCAGATTTTGGACACTACTATAATCATCTCTATCTTGTGAGACCAGCAGGTTAATGTTAAGGTGCATATTACAATGAAAAGAAAAAATAATAAAAAAATAAAAAATTTAAGTTATAAAAAATTAAATTTTTATCTTAAAAAATATGTTATTTAATTTTTATTAATTTTTAAAATAAATTTATGTCTACATTTTTATTCTATTTATTAAATCTCTTCTTCGTTATAAAATTGTTCTAACTTTAATTAATTATATTAATAGTGGAATTTAACTTGAATTGGAATTTTCAAACATCTCTATTTGTCAACCCTCATGTGAAGAAGCTTTTGCCTGTTGGATGTGAACTCCCTTGATGGGAAAAAAATTGTAAGATATATAATTATTTAAGTAATTTCATGATAAAATATATATTATTGCACTAAGAACGAAGCTCATGTCTTGTCTCAATTGAAAATCAAAGCAAATAAACAATTTAGGTTGTTATGTATATATATGTATGGGAATGAGTTGGTGATTTCTGTTAATTAGGGCACTTATATTAGGCACAAGTATATAAAATATGTTTTAACTATCATTAGATGAAATACATATGAATATATCCAAAACAAAATTCATATTTTAATTTAATTAATAACATAAAAAAATTATTCAATATAAAATGGCTTATATATACTTGTATTTAATATTACACAAAATAAAAATATAATTTTTTTATATTAAAAAAAGTGATCGATAACAATGTGTTGAGTTTGATAGACTTGAAACGAGAAGACAAATTTGACTATACAAAATTTTTTAATAAGTATGGATAATAATTTGTAATTAGATAAAAAAATTAGTCCATTTTTATTGTAAAATTATATTTTTAATCCTCATTCTCTTGGAAGATTTAAGATTATATATAATTTACGGTTTAGAATTAAAAATTTTAGGTTAAAATTTAGGATGAAAAAAATTTAAAAAATAAGATAATATTAACTGAAAATAGTTAACTTCTTAATTTATTATTATTTTTTTTTTATTTTGGATGAGTCTTCACTCACGTAAAACCTACCCTAACCCTAGCTTCAAGACTAAGTAAAGTTCTTATATAAAACATATTTCTCCTTCCAATAATTAAGAATTTCTAGACCAATAAAATTTTTAACTAATTGATGATTATTAATTATTATTTCCCTCTTTTAGATTCGGCAGATGAATGAAATTCTGAATGTTTGCATATTCATTAATTATATATATTGTGAATAGTATAATCCCAATATAGGTTAGGGTGACCCTACAAATAATTGCAAGCATATTATTATGCCCTTTCAGACATAATTATCTCTTAATTCGTACGGTATTTAGTCCCAATTAGTAAGTAGTGTAGGCCTCAATGATTCCACACTGCTCAAGAAATGAGAAACCTCTCTTCAACTTGCCTTCTTCCACACTCCTCTCATTTCTTCACTTGAGCCCCATTTTTAATTAATGCTATCCCTCAATCTAATTATATTATTATTATTATTATTATTATTATTATTATTATTATTATTATTATTATTATTATTATTATTATTATTATTATTATATACCTCTACAATCATGCATGGCTCCTACCTTTTTATGATCATCGGAGTACGAGTTACAAGGGATGTTTGTTTTTCTTTCATTTTTATTTATTTATTTATTTAACTAAAACAAAAATATCTATTAGGTGGTATGTATGGTATCCAAATCCAGAGATACCAACACTACTAGAATATAAAACAATGTCTAACGGTCTATTATATACGTTCCATATTCTTTAATTTTCGGTTCTTCCATTTCAAAACTTTCAGTTAGTATGAAAAAATTTTTTATTGAGTATAGAAAATGTGGGTTTTTATATATTTTTAGAAGTTATAATTTTCAAAATTAAATCAAGTTATAAGTTATTAATATAGTAATTAGAAAGGTTTTTTAAAGTGAAATATGAACCAGAAAAATAATTTTTATTAGTCCCAATTAATTATGTTTTTACTCATAATAAAAATAATCATCACTAATACATTTATCAGAAACTAAACATTAATGGTCTTATAGCCAATAATTATAGCCAATGAGGTGTAGTTCAAATGATATTTATTATTTTTTTCTAGTAGAGGTTTCGAGTTCGAATCTCTCTCCAACATATTTTATCAACGCAAGTTAACAAATATGGATGAAGGATGAGAATGGAGCTTGCTTGCTTTAGATAGTCGCGCACTTTTCCTCTGCAATATCCGAAGGACTTAGTGATTGAACTTTTGGTGCCATAGATAACAAATTATTAAATTGTCAATAAACTTTTCTTTTCCTTGTAACCAGATGCTGGAAGAGGATAAAAAAAGCATGAAATTTATATTAAAAAATAGTGGGTCCATGCATAATGCATGAGCGCTATTGTGACGAATTCAATTGTTATAAGATGGCATTGGAAAGCATATATATGAAAACTATCTTGTGGTAGAAGTTGCATATGCAACGCATGAAATCAGCACTACTTAATAATTAATATCATCACATGGCCTCTTTTCATGTTTTATTTTTAATATGCAAACAAATTTATGCACAGCTAACACAAGAAAGACAATGGAGTGACATAATTGTTGTTTCAAATTCATCACACAAGTATTATTTGTTGTATGTATTTGATATTAGGGTAATTCAACTTTTTAATCTTTTAATCTAAGGGTACAAAGAATGGTAAGTCTATTATATATTATGATTGTTTGAATGATATGGAAAATGTACATTATATATTTTTTTTAATCACTAATTAGTACTACATACATACATTTTCATTCAATAATTCAAGTAATCTTTTGCCAAATTTCAACAAATATTCTCTAACTGGATGCATGTATCCATGAATAGCATCAATGATCTATCTCCATACTTGGCATAAATAATAATATAGAATGGGTTATTTTCCTAAACAAATTACCAAGTAAAATAATATTATTTAAAAAAAATGATATAAATATGGTCCAGAATTTGTTGTGTTGTGTGTTGTGGCAGATGATGCATTATTTATGTATGCATGCAGTAGTGCATGCAGTTGGCAACAACTGGTTAAATGCTGAAACAAGTGTGTGTCAGATGTTACTTTTTCTCCATTTTCCATTTTAGACATTTTCCTCATTTGACTTTATTTAAACCAATATGTATCTACAATTTAATTTCTTTTCCCCGCTAATTAAGCCCACCGGTGGTTAGCTCACCCAATCACTCCCCTCTACCAAATATATATTAAAATGATTTAGATAGTGAATATATTTATATAAAATTTAATTTTTTAAAGAGTGCAAAATTGGGTGAAGAATAAATTTTTTTTACTAAATATTTAAATTTAAACATATTCATCATACATTATGATGATTTTTTTATATTAAAAAATAATTTTTATTCTCTACCAAAACATGATTCTTTATTATAGTATCTATAAAAATTATACAGTGATTGATTTTTTTTATGTACATAGCACTTTTTATATATTTCACATATAATATCCTTTAATTTGTTGTTGGAAGATAAATTACTGCATAAGACATAATTTAAATTCTTCAGAGCTTTTTATGTGCACGAATGAACTTATTATTGGATAGACACAAATTGATTCACCTTCTTGTGTATTAACCAAAAACACCAATTATTTTTGCTTTTAAGTTTATTAACACTTCAAACACGACTTGGTTTTGAAACGATGTTAATAAAATTCAAACTTACTAATATAAGTTTTTTTTTTAAAAAAAAAATTCAACACAATAAGGTGAAACTAGTGTAAAAAAAAAAACAAGCAAATAAAAAGTGAAAATAAACGTTGTTATCAACAACAATAAAAAATTAAAAATCAGGAATAACAAATATTATTATAGGAGTTTAACATAATTTATTATTACTTTTGTAATGAGCTTATTATAAAATTTTCTTGAAGGTACGCATGCATAGATCTTACCCTGTAAGTCAATTAAGAATTTGTCGTTATTAAATTAAAGAGACTATTTCTTAACCCTAATCTTGAGTTTTATAAATAAATAAAATGCAATGACCGTATTTTACTAATCAAGGTCTCCTTTTTTTTTTTTTTTGTGTTTCTCAGAGGGACATGGCATTGCGAATTTGCCAGAACATAACATTGTCTCATTGCAATGACCGTACGGCAACCGTAAAAACTGGAAAAGCAAACACATTCAACCTGCACCCATATGCTTCCCTGTCTTCTCTTTTCTTTTCTTTTTTTTTTTTTAATTCATATTAATTAGTGACTAATTTTTTTATATAATATGATTAATATTAAATTAATTACTTTTATTTCATATTAAATTGATACACATTCTTTTATAATTTTATGTCCTGTATATATTTAGCAAAAACATTATATATATTTTTATTTTAAATATTTAATTAATTAATTAATTAATAATAATAATAATTAATGGCACTAACAAGTACTACAATTTTTTTTAAAGAAAAAGAAAGAACCAAAAGCATAGAAGGAACTGAAGAGTGTCAGAAGTTGACGCACGTTAGTGTTTTGTTTTGAAGCTAAAAAAGGTGCTGACTTTCCTCCTCTTCTTCATTTTAATTAAACCAACCAACACCCTGCACTCTTACAATGTCTCTTCATCAATTTTAAAATGTTTTCATTTCTATAATAATTAATAATACAAACCAATTACAATTATATATCATCATTATTCCTCTTACCACTAATTGAAACCCTGATCCCTAATTAGAGAAGCTTGCCCCCTAAACAACAATTTTAATTTGCTGTCTTTGTCACTAAAAAGCAATCAATTTTTTTAGGAATCCCAGATTCTGACATTTTTTTTCCCTCTTGATCGTACGTTGGTGTCTTCAGCTTCAGTACATAGATTCCTAAAATGTTATACAAGGTTTTAATGCTACCGAAGCATATAGATATAGATTCACCAAAAAAAGGTGAAATTTATATATGGGTGTTGCTCTACTTAGCTACCTAGTGAGTGGCATTTGCTGATTTTACTCAAATAAATTATTAAGATTAAAGAAGAAAAGATTAATAACTAATGACATACCCCTTATTTACCGTTTACACTCAGAGCAAAGCAAAATTGAGAATATGGTGAAAATGTTTTCTTTTTGAAAAGAATAAAGAGCATTCTTTTATAGGACGGACTTTTTGTTTATTTTCGTTTTTAAGAGTATAACAATAAAAAGTAAGAGTAAGAGTGATTCAGAAAGAGGAGATAATAAAGACAAAGTCCTTGGATTGAGATTTGTACATTAAAACACCCTTTGAGGCCTTTCTTCAATGGTTTTTTCCCCCTTCTACTTTTTAAAATCTAAGAGTAATATCTAAAATAGTTTTAAGGGAAATTCTTAATAATTTTTTAAAATAAAAATTAGTTTCTAAATTTTGATTTTGTAATAAATTAATTCTCATATAGATACTCTTCTGATCTAAATAAAAAATTGATATTAAAAAGTTAAAAGTTTTCAGAAATTTTTATATCTTTATTAAATAACGATAATGATTTGATTTGTCTAAAATTTTTAATCAGACTTGATGAGTTAGTGAAAATTTTAAAACTGATTTATTAATTAAAATTTGTTGGATACATAAATGTTTGATAAAATAAGTTTTTGATAGCTGACTTAGGAATTAGGATAGAGTTTAGTTAATACGTATATTTAATGTTATTATTAATAATAAATTTATAAAAAATTATTTAATACATACACAACAAATATTTTAAAAAGTTAAATTTTATATTTTTTTTTTCAATTAGCATCTGTAAATACACATGTTTAACTAGACTATAATTTTAAATACTGTCAAAATGAAGGTGGGTTTCTGTTTGTTTGTATTATGACTTTTGATCTTCAAGTTTTCACTTTTCACACACTGTTTTTCTTTTGTGTCAGGTTGAAAATCCAAACACAAACACAAACACACAGTCACAGTGTCACTCACTCTCTCTCTCTCTTCCCATGCTTTCAAGTTTGAAGCTTTGTAATTGGAAGTGTTTATATGTTGAGTGAGGACCACGGATGTGTCACTTTCGCTCTTCTTTTTTACACAATAAGCAATCCCACTTGCCACTCTTCACACTCACCTTCTTTCAATTTCAAGCCAAGTAAGTAAATGGCAATGGAGAGAGAGGAATGAAAGCAGGAATTGTGCTGGGAATTCGTGCATAAAAAGGAGGACAAAGAAAAAGGCTTTGCTTGTGAGGGAATTTTAATTAAAGAAATGTCACAAGATTCTTGTTTGGAGGCAAATACTACAACGGCTGAGCAGTGGAAATGGACCGAAATGCAAGGCCTTGAGCTTCTTCCTGATGCTCCCATTTCACACCAATATATTAATAAACCCAACAACACAAAACTTGTCACACACCAAATGGAAACTACTACTTCTGTTTCTGAGCCCAGCAAAGATGATGATGCTCCTTCTTCTGTTACTTCTTCTTCTGGCAATGGTAGTGTTGACAACAACAACAAGCCTGAGACTCTTCCCTCTATTGGGTTCAGGGAGCTTTTCAGATTTGCTGATGGGTTGGATTATGTTCTCATGTCCATTGGAACCGTTGGAGCAATTATACACGGTTGTTCCTTGCCACTCTTCCTTCGCTTCTTTGCTGATCTTGTCAACTCTTTTGGTTCCAATGCCAACAACTTGGACAAGATGACTCAGGAAGTAGTCAAGGTAATAATAATAACCAACAAAGGCCTTAACTTGCGTTCAAAGTTCAATTCTTTTTCATTCTTTTTGTTTTCTTTTTGCAGTATGCATTTTACTTTCTGGTAGTGGGTGCTGCTATATGGGCATCTTCATGGGCAGGTGAGTTTCCAGTTTTGATTCTTTCATATTCTTTTTGTGAGTGTGAAATTATTAAAGAAAGGTTGCAATTTTGTGTGTTGCAGAGATATCTTGTTGGATGTGGAGTGGGGAGAGGCAATCAACAAGGATGAGGATCAAGTATCTTGAAGCTGCTCTCAGCCAAGACATTCAGTTCTTCGACACCGATGTTCGAACCTCTGATGTCGTCTTTGCCATCAACACTGATGCTGTCATGGTCCAAGATGCCATCAGTGAGAAGGTCCATTCAACTGAATTGAACTTGCTCTTTCTATCTTTTATTAGATTATATTACTTTTGTGTCTAATTTGGTTATTTTCTTGTGCAGTTGGGAAACTTCATTCATTACATGGCCACATTTGTGTCTGGTTTTGTTGTTGGTTTCACTGCAGTCTGGCAATTGGCACTCGTCACCCTTGCCGTTGTCCCTATGATCGCAGTCATCGGTGCTATTCACACCACCACATTGGCCAAGCTCTCTGGCAAAACCCAGGAAGCTCTTTCTGAAGCTGGCAACACTGTAGAACAGGTAACACACTTTGCAATTGTTTACCAAGTTTTAAAGTTTCTATAAGTAACAACACAATCAAACTCACAAGTTCACCTAAATTGTGAAGCTTAGATATACTTGAAGAGTAACTAAAACTCATAAGACTGAGTTAACTACTTAACTTGAGAGTTTGATAACTTTGATTAGGATAAGAACCAAAGTGTGGACTTTTTGTGGCACTCATGTTGAGCTGAACCTGCAGACAGTTGTGCAAATTCGGGTGGTGCTGGCCTTTGTCGGGGAGTCTCGAGCATTGCAGGCATACTCTTCGGCACTGAAGGTTGCCCAGAAGCTTGGCTACAAAGCTGGGTTTGCAAAGGGAATAGGACTGGGTGCCACTTACTTTGTTGTTTTCTGTTGTTATGCACTTCTTCTATGGTATGGAGGCTATCTGGTTAGGCACCACGCCACCAATGGAGGGCTTGCCATCGCCACCATGTTTGCTGTTATGATAGGTGGAATGTGAGTATTTCCTTGATCCTTCTTTTTGTTATTTTTATAAGAGCAAATCTTCGGGAGAAAATCTAAATTGTTTAACACTTTTGAATTTGATCATACACAGAGGTCTAGGCCAGTCTGCGCCGAGCATGGCTGCATTTACAAAGGCCAGAGTTGCTGCTGCGAAGATTTTCCGCATAATTGATCACAAACCCTCTATAGATAAGAACAGTGAAGCTGGTTTGGAGCTTGAGACTGTAACTGGACTCTTAGAGCTAAAAAATGTGAACTTTTCATACCCGTCGAGGCCAGATGTCCCGATCCTCAACGATTTCTCGTTGAGTGTGCCTGCTGGAAAGACCATAGCCTTGGTAGGTAGCAGTGGCTCTGGCAAGAGCACTGTGGTTTCCCTCATTGAAAGATTCTATGACCCAACTTCAGGTATGCATTAAACTTTGATGCCTTGTTCACCCTTTCTTATAAGTGTGAAGTTGAACTTGTTGTTTACATTTTTTATCAACTGTGTGCAGGACAAGTTTTGCTGGATGGCCATGACATTAAAACATTGAAGCTTAGATGGTTGAGGCAGCAGATAGGGCTAGTGAGCCAAGAGCCTGCTTTGTTTGCTACCACTATTAGAGAAAATATACTATTGGGAAGGCCTGATGCCGACCAGGTTGAGATCGAAGAAGCAGCGAGGGTAGCTAATGCTCATTCCTTCATCATCAAGCTTTCTGAAGGTTATGAAACCCAGGTAATTGATAATAACCTTGCTCCTCCTTGGAGTGTTGCAAGACTATTAGAAAATTATGATTTCTCAACCATTGTTTAATGGCAGGTAGGGGAGAGAGGCATGCAACTCTCAGGAGGACAAAAGCAGAGAATAGCAATTGCAAGGGCTATGCTGAAAAACCCAGCAATTCTTCTCCTAGATGAGGCAACCAGTGCATTGGATTCTGAATCAGAGAAGCTGGTGCAAGAAGCCCTTGACCGGTTCATGATTGGTAGAACAACTCTTGTAATTGCGCATCGCCTCTCCACGATACGCAAAGCTGACCTTGTAGCTGTACTTCAGCAAGGAAATGTCTCAGAAATCGGAACTCATGATGAGCTCTTTTCCAAAGGAGAAAATGGAGTCTATGCCAAGCTTATAAAGATGCAGGAGATGGCCCATGAAACTGCCATGAACAATGCCAGAAAGAGTAGTGCAAGGTAGCCTCATTTTCCATGAGAAAATTTATCTTCTAATGATACACTTAAGGATATCTCATGTGATGATGAAATTTTCATTTGCAGGCCTTCAAGTGCCAGAAACTCAGTAAGCTCACCCATAATTGCTCGGAATTCTTCTTATGGCCGGTCACCATACTCTCGCAGGCTGTCTGATTTCTCCACATCAGATTTTAGCCTGTCCCTTGATGCATCACATCCAAATTACAGGCTCGAAAAGCTTCCCTTCAAAGAGCAAGCAAGTTCCTTCTGGCGACTTGCAAAAATGAACTCTCCTGAGTGGCTTTATGCTTTGATAGGCTCTATAGGCTCCATTGTTTGTGGATCCCTTAGTGCTTTTTTTGCATATGTTCTCAGTGCTGTCCTCAGTGTCTATTACCATCCGAATCACAAGTACATGATCAGACAAATAGATAAGTACTGCTACTTGTTGATTGGTCTTTCATCAGCTGCACTTATCTTCAACACATTGCAACACTCCTTCTGGGATATTGTTGGTGAAAATCTAACAAAACGAGTGAGGGAGAAAATGCTGACAGCAGTGCTCAAGAATGAAATGGCATGGTTTGATCAGGAGGAAAATGAGAGTGCCCGAATCGCGGCTAGGCTTGCTCTTGATGCCAACAATGTTAGATCAGCCATTGGAGATCGAATTTCAGTGATTGTGCAGAACACGGCACTCATGCTAGTTGCTTGTACTGCAGGGTTCGTGCTGCAATGGCGCCTTGCCCTTGTCCTCATTGCTGTGTTCCCTCTTGTTGTTGCAGCCACTGTTTTGCAGGTTTCAATCTTCGTTCATTCTTTTATTGCATGTTCTGTAATTCAATTTTAAGTTTTCATTTGTATCAATCATTTATTTTTCTTTGAGTTTTGTACAGAAAATGTTCATGACTGGTTTCTCTGGTGATCTGGAAGCTTCTCATGCCAAGGCCACACAGTTAGCAGGAGAAGCTATAGCCAATGTAAGGACTGTTGCAGCCTTTAATTCAGAAAGCAAGATTGTTGGTCTTTTCACTTCCAACCTTGAAGCTCCACTACAACGGTGCTTTTGGAAGGGACAGATTTCTGGAAGTGGATATGGGATAGCACAGTTTGCTCTTTATGCTTCCTATGCACTTGGTCTCTGGTATGCATCTTGGCTTGTGAAGCACGGAATCTCTGATTTCTCCAAAACCATCCGAGTTTTCATGGTCCTTATGGTCTCTGCTAATGGTGCTGCTGAAACATTGACATTGGCTCCTGAATTCGTCAAGGGAGGCCGAGCTATGAGGTCAGTCTTTGATCTTCTTGACCGTAGAACCGAAATTGAGCCGGATGATCCAGATGCCACACCTGTTCCTGATCGTCTTCGGGGTGAAGTTGAACTTAAGCATGTGGACTTCTCTTACCCCACGCGCCCCGATATGCCTGTGTTTCGCGACCTCAGCCTTCGTGCAAGGGCTGGTAAAACTCTTGCCCTTGTAGGACCTAGTGGCTGTGGTAAAAGCTCAGTCCTTGCACTTATACAGAGATTCTATGATCCATCATCTGGTAGGGTCATGATTGATGGAAAGGACATCAGAAGATACAATCTCAAGTCTCTAAGAAGACACATTGCTGTGGTGCCTCAGGAGCCATGCTTGTTTGCTACAACTATTTATGAGAACATTGCCTATGGAC